>PQWD01012355.1:0-25693 GCA_019425675.1 Leucinodes orbonalis
ATCACATTAGAAATCTCAAGATAACTGTATATTCCACTATTTGATAGATCTTATTATACATATGAACTTCCTCTTGAATCACTCCATCTATTAAAAAAACCGCTTCAAAATCCGTTGCGTATTTTCAAATATTTAAGCGCTCATAGGGATATAGGGTACTTCAAACCAGGTCACTTCTTACTTTATACAAAGCTCAAGTCCGACCTAACATGGATGCTGCAGTCATCTTTGGGATGGTTCAGCAAAATGTCATCTTGCTACTTTGGACTCAATCGATCGCAGAGCCAGAAAACTCATAGGCGATCAGGCGCTCGTTAATTCTAAACTGCAGAGCTTATCCCACCGCCGTAAAGTAACATGTTTGTCAGTTTTTTACAGGCTCTACTTTGTGAGTGTTCTTCCGAGCTCCACGCACTATCCCACCGTCACCTTTCACCATAGGTTATCAAGGCGAACTGCAAAATTTCATCCGTTTGTAGTTGACGTTCCCGCATTCGGACTAAGCGTTCTACGTCTTCTTTCATTATGCGTACAGCTAGGGAATGGAATGACCTCCCTGCGTTTGTGTTTCCGGCCACTTACAACCTCGTGGCATTCAAAAAACGAGTGAATAGGCTTTTTCTGGGCAAGCTCGCTCCATCTTAGAGCACGTCTCTTCCCATAGGATAGTCTATGCTCAAGAGTAAGCCCATCAGATATAAAAAAAAAAAAAAAAAAAAAAAATGGACAAAAAAGCGACTTTGTTTTATACTATGCAGTGATAAAGCTGTAGTAGGCGCCTAAGTAATAAAATATTTGAGTTTGTACTTGCTGCCGCGGAACCGTTGACGGGCGAGTTCGACTCGCACTTGACCATTTTTTAGTAGATAGGGTGATGAAGAGGAAGGTGTATATAATATCCATATGCATATTACATACATGTATACGATCCATAAAATAGTGGAGATATACAGTTATCTTTAAAGTGTGTAATGTGATGATGCTAGATCACTTATACCCGGTAATTTTAGTAGCTACAGTGCCTACATCCCGAAACACAAAAGTGCATAGCACTCTTATTTAACGGGACAATCTAGCACTGCGGTAGCACCTACCTAGATGACTCAGTATCGAGTCTCCACCTAGTATATCTGATTTTATCTTTAAGTGAAACCCCGAGCATAGCCCCTCCATTGACCGTTGAGTGACAAGTGAACCATAACAAGTGAACCAGTTTCGTAGTCAGTGTATTGACACTGACTACGAAACTGGTACTGACTGGTACACGGGTGAGACATTGGTCTTACCTGTGTATTTTTTTTATTATGTTATAGGGAGCAAACGAGCTAGAGAGTCACCTGATGGAAAGAGATACGTATGTTGGTACGTGTATGACGTATTGCTCAGACTTTTGTTTTTAAGCATTACGGAATCGTCGACGTGAAGACCTGACGTAACTTGTCAAATGCCGCCCAGCCCAACTGATACCTCCTAGCTTCTCTCACGAAGTTGTTATGGCAAGTTGAATAAGTTTGGTCTAAGGAAACATTCTTGCACAACCTTGAGAAGGACGGCATCGAAGCTTAAATAATAGTATACCCGTGAGAATTGAACCCACGACTTCCATATCGAAAGACAATATTTAGTACCTACGCTTGAACACATTATCAGTATTTTCAGATACCATAACTATCGATAAAATATAATAATTCATTCCCAACACTAGCAAATTCATCAATCAAATCAAGTTGTGACAACGTACCAGATAATGAAACGACTCGTAACACATGTCTCTTTCTTACCCACTATTAAATACCTTAAGGAAAAAAGGAATGAAGATATGCAGTGCAGTTGTTATTTTAGTCATCCTTCCATGTATTTATTTATGGTTCCTAGATTTTACTCGTAACTAGGGTTCGTGTTATAGACGTGACGTTTATTGCATAACACTGATATAAGAGCGGCAACTTCTTATGACTACATCCAGTATGATACATCATCCTAGGTTTTACAAAACTTTTAGCAGCATTACAAATGCTTGCCGAGGAATTTCTTTTTGGACTTGGCAACACTGATGTCTATGTTGTCAGTTTGTCATTGTTATTGCTATTCAGTGTTGCCAATGCTACGGCAATTAACATAGACATATTATGAGGTAGACAGACTGTATATTGAAAGGCGGTGTCTAATTTTTGTTAGTGTGCAGTTACAGATTTGTATTAGTGTGCGTCACTAGGGATGTGACCTTGGTATCGAACATATTGCTAGAATTAAGCCGGGCGTCGTCGTCGCACCTGCAGAATTAGATGATTATAAATTGTGTTAAAAATAACATGGAGTCAGATACAGCAACGCTGTTAATTTTATCTACAACAAAAATTAAAAATAAGCGTTATCATAATATATATATATTGCTAGAATAAACCGGGCGTCGTCGTCGCACCTGCAGAATTAGATGATTATAAATTGTGTTAAAAATAACATGGAGTCAGATACAGCAACGCTGTTAATTTTATCTACAACAAAAATTAAAAATAAAGCGTTATCATAATATAATATATATATATCGTATAAAATTACGAAAATATTTTGAAGTTTGGTCTTCCTGGGTTAAAAATTAGATGATGTTGGAACAAATAAAACAAAATATTATTGGTAGGTATTAAATAGACTATATTATATTTTTACGGTAAAATAACAAATTTTAAATAACACTCACAAACTCAAACTTAAAAATTATTTTATTTAAAAAATATATACTGAAAGCCTTATTATCATTTCTAAATACCCATACATACCTACATTGATAACCCACAATAGTGGGTATCATGAAAAAAAAGTTTCAGTTTAAAATATGCGACCTAAAAACATTTTTTTTCATGTTTTTTTGTTAAAATTATAATTTGGATTACAGAAACAAATATGTTCTTGCAAAATTATAACAATATTTTATAGTTTTTAAATTTTCTGAGAAAAGTTGATGTGATATTAAGACAAACATACAGACATGACGAATCTATAAGGGTTCTGTTTTTGCTGTTTGACTACGGAACCCTAAAAGAAATTAAAGTATTTTGAATCTACCACACGGTTCAAAGATTTGATTATATTAAGAAGACTCTGGCAAGAAACTCAGTAAGTAGTTATTCAATGGCCATTATCAATTTGCAATTGTTTTGTCCTTAATCAGATATCTACATGAGTCAGCATTCCTCAAAAAACATGATTTCCAACTATGTGAAATTAATAAATATCTTTTATAATATTAACAAGTTTGACTTTTTCTCTAATATTGAACTAAGCGAATCGCCATTCTCTTTGTGATTGTGTAAGTTTCTACATAAAGTCTGTTTCACGAAAGAAGTCCACGACGATTTGTGGAACAAAATCTGACAGATCGGATAGATCTGTCACTCAGTAGTTTGTTGTAAAGAACTTAATTTGTATGCCTTTAAACAACATACTACATTATCGGTACGCTTTTTATTGAAATGCTATTCCAATTTAACTTTAAAATATATAGTATAGAAACAGATTTATTTCTATCTAAGAAAAAAAAACTTACTTTCTCTAACTAGTTATACAGAAAAGACTCGCATAAAAGGGTCTAAATAGTAAAAATAACTAACAGGTTGATAATATCCAGGATATCCTTGAAAAATGGTTGGTACTGCATCGGATTTCAGTTTTTTTTATTGATAAGCCTACGATGAAACAGGATTGCTCAAATGTTTGAGCAAAGCCTGGAGTTCTTCGTAGGCTCCAGTTTTCACGCCTTACACTTTTAACCCATTCTTCTCTGATTTGTGGACATTTCGGGAACCTAAAAATTCAATAATTGTATAGAAGAAACTGTTAAAGAAATACTATCGATGGAATTAAATTCTATGTTGAGTACATCACTATGTAACATCCTTAAATTTTCATGCATAATATTAATTGTTTTAGACGTAATTTCTACAATTAATACAAGCTAATGTATGTCTAACATTATTTAAAGTCTACTACTACATGTTTTTTATCCATAAGTCTCATTACAACTACGTAATATGAATGAAAATGTCGTCAAATATTTACTTATGAAATGATAATTCCGGGTCTTTAACTCCTCCTTTGGTGGTTCTTGAAGAACAATTTACCGCAGAACACGACATTTTTCTACGTTTACTTATTTCTTTTCAAAATATTTATTAAAATTATGACACTTTGTGAAAAATTTGCACGACAGCTCGTAATGTTTTGGCCTCTTTGGAGGCCACAAAATGACACGACGTCAGAGTTGTCAAACGTCTATCAACCGTCTCTTCTACTCGTAACTAGGATTCGTGTGATAGACAAAGATACATGACGTGTATTGCATTACAATGATATAAGAGCGGCAACGTCTTATGACTACATCTAGTACATGCTTAATCTAAGGCAATTAACGAGTTCTACGGCTTTCAGGTAGTGTTGTAAACATGCTCGCTTTAGCGCTCGAGCAGTTTTAAAGTGTCGAGTCGGGATTCAAGTCACTTCTAAAACGCTCGCTAGCCAGTTCTCGAGCGTTTTATGAAAAAGGCTCAATTATAGCGCCGACTTCAACGCTCGACTCTTATTAACGCTCGAGTATTTTAAGTTCAATAACAACTGATGATTATCCGTATAATTTATTTATTGCTAGAAAAGAAAAAATATATATTTAATAATGGTTTAACACAAAATGAAAATATATTTGAGTTGTACATAATATGAACAAAGAATGACGTAATGACTTTTTTAAATACTCTTTTTACCATAAATAAAGAAACGCCTGAATATGTCATCTCGTTCGTCGGTTTTTTTTTGGTTGTTCTTCTCGTTAGTGGATACGGGCATCGAGTTGATAACTTCTTCCCCGGACTTCTTCTCAACGAGTTTCGGCTCATTGGTGGTTATGCGTTTCGGCTGTATGGAATACTGGGCCGTCCTCAGCGCGGTCTAGCCCACCGGGTGTGACCCATGGGGGAGGCCCAGTGAGTGACCTGCGGGTGTGGGGTGGCGTATGCTGGCACTGGAGGACCTATATGTCGTTCGCCCGACTGACGCCGCTATACGAGCATGAATGATGCGATATCTGGGAGTTGGGGCATTATGGGTGACAGTTGATATTCCGTTCGACACACGTTGTCGGTCTTCTGGTTTCATAATCAGTTCACGTGGCAGGGGGGCGCCCTATGTTATCAGGAGGTCGAGTGTGTTGGGGGGCAATGTTGCGAAGATGAGGATGTGGGCCGTTGTCGGCTCGGTCGTACATTCGTTCGTCGGTCTCACTACCACTAATGATATCCCTTTCGTTTTCCATTTGATGAGATAAACTCAACAATATAAACGTAACACAATCCACAAATCTATAAGAACACTACTTGTAATATATTGGGAAACACGGCAATAAATAAAGCTACCAATTTGAATCGGTGTACACATGCATGTCACATATCAAAATAATTCGATGTTTCGACCGTGTATCCCAGTGTATCCGAATGCCAAGCAGTGCTGCCAACTTATCCCAATTGTTGCTAGATCTAGGTGAACTCGTTTTTTAACGATTTAGCCCGAAAAGAGCAATTTTTCAGTCTCAACAAAACTCAACAAGTCTCAAAAAGCTCTTTTTCAGTCTTGAAAAAATATTAACAAATATGATGTTTTCGACATGTTAACAAGTACTTTCATGCTATTTTATCTTTTTTAGGTTTTTTTGGACGAGCTAAAAAAATATGATTATTTCAGCATTTTTAGGTCAAAAAATCTTTTTGACGCTCATTCTAGCCCTTTCTAGCTCTTTTTGACATCCCAGAAAGCTCTTTTTCTAAAACTCAATTGGCAAAACTGATGCCAAGATTGTAAAGTCTGTGAATGGGGGCGGAGGGGATATATGGATATATCGCCAATGACACGGCCCGACAGTCGAAGCTTTTCCTTAGAAACACGACTTTTTACCAACGCAAATTTTGAGACTGCAGCCTCAAAATTTGCGTTGGCAACTCTGTTATCATTTGTCAATGTCAGATGTCATTTGCCCTTGTCACACACTGGACGCACTATCTCGGCGCTCTGTTTGTATTTTACTTCACGTGTTAGTCTCTATAACCTATAGGAATCCTTTATAAATAATACATTTGTAGAATCAGATAACTAAAATGGTCTCTTCGCCAAAACCTAGAAATAAAAAAAAAGATGGTAAAAAAGTCAAAGTCGAAAAAATTAAAAAGCCGAAAACCACGAAGACCATCGCAGCTAAAGTTAATATAAAAACAGAAGACAAGAAAATTAAAAAGGCTGTTCTTAACACGATAGTAACTGATCAAAAGGATGCAATCAAAAAGAAAAAAGTAAAATTTGTCTTGCCATCAAAGTATATAACAGATGATAAAGTTGAATTGTGTTTGACTGCATTAGAACAGTTGGCTACATGTACCAAGAATAAAAATGCAATTTTTGAAGACGAAACACAAATATTTTTTGAAATTAACTGCATGAAAATACAAACTACTAAGGGGAATGTGAAACTGTTAGTAGATGTAGCTCTATTTACATATTTATTTTGTAATTGTGCATGTTAGAACTACGGTTAATTGAATCACTGTTACATTTGTTTTTTAGTTCACTACCACACAGCACGGCAGCATCTACAGGTGAAGTTTGTCTGATTACACCTGATATGAAAAAAGGCCGGAAAATTGATCATGAACCAACTATCGATCATTGGGAAGAAATTTTAAGAAAAGCAAATGTCACCTCAGTATGTTGATCAATTATTTCGCCTTAATTATTTATAAAATATACATAATTTAATAAAGTTAATCATTTACAGGTAAAAACAGTTCTGCCTATGCGCCAACTCAAAGTTGAATATGACCAGTTTGAATTAAAGCGCAGGCTCTTAACTCAACATGACTTTATCATGGTTGACACCAGAGTTTTAAACCATGTCTCGCATATATTAGGCCAGATGTTTTTCAAAAAACACAATATGTTGATTCCTGTGAGATTAAATGATAATGATATTAAGAAAAGTATTGATGATGGTCTTCGCACAGCTATGCTTCGTTTAAATGAAGGCCCAACATCAGTTATTTTAGTGGGGCATACTGGTATGGAGAGGCAAAAAATAAAGGAAAATATACTATCTTTAGTGCAACAACTCCGAGAAAGGTTTCCAGGTGGAGAAGGCAATATTAGATCAATTTCACTCAAATTGCCATTATCTTTATCATTGCCCTTATATGTAACACTACGTAAGTATTAAATTACCCCTTTATTCTAACATTTGAAATGAATATTGTTCTAAAACACTTCTCATAACTCTATTTTTTTTTTTTGCATGTGGGGTCTAGTGCTATAAGGTTTTCTAAAAAAAAATGCAAAATGGTTAGTCCACATAACAGATAACCAAATATCTGGCAGCTACCTCAAACAAATAATTTGTATTGCAATTCAAAGGTGGAATCTGCCAGTATTTTTAGAACCCTTCCTAAAGAACTAATAATATATTGAAGTGCTTTTATTCCTGGTTTTGTTTATAAAATTTTCTTTATTATTCAAATGTCAATTTTTAAAATATGTTATTAAGCCTTCAAAGGCTGCCAATGACATCTAAAGGCTTCAGAAACATAATGTCTCATATAATGTCTGGATTCCTGGCGTTCACAGGGTTAAGCAATCATGTAAAAAATGAATTGCTCATAAAAAAAATAACAAATTAACCTTTAATGTAACTGTTTTATATAAAAGGCATAGCTGGTAGAGATGAGGGAAAACGAGGCTGTTTCCCACTAATTTCAGTACATTTTGCCAGTTATTTAGACTTTTGTGGACATGCTCTTGAGGGATCATTATTACACATGTATATCCATTGATAAATAGTCACACATAAATAATGAAACTAAAAAAATTTGTCTTGTCATTACTCATAACCCACGAACCTCAACAACCCATTTGGTGTTGCACTTGAGAGGTCGACTGCAACACCAAGGGTTTCCTGGTTCGATCCCCGGGCAGTACAAACATTTGTGTGCATGAACATGTCTGTTTGTAATGGTCTGGGTGTTTTCTATGTATAAAATGTACATATTTACAAAAAAATATATATACGTATGTTTTGCCATTTCTATGTATAATATGTATGTATTTTATAAAAAAATAAATTATATAAGTATCCATGGTTTAGTACCCATAATACAGGCTTTACGCTTAACTTGGGGCTAGATGGCGCTGTGTGAATGTCAGTGGATATTTATTTATAACTACTCCCATTTAAGATGTAACCAGATCTTAAAAAGTTTAAATTTTTTATTAAATAATTTATTATTGTAATATTGAATTAGCTTTTTATTTTTATTTCAGGGTCATCAAATACAATAACTCCCCCAAAAATAGTTAAAAAGAAACCCAAAAACTTTACTTCCATTGAAGGTGAACTGTCAACAGTACTACATGGCACAGTCAGGGTAGCACCTGATGGCACTGTTCGTGTTTTAAAAACTCCTAAGACCAGGTATGTGCGAGAAGTTTTGATGAATTGTAAACTTACTAAAGTGAATTATATACAACTGTCCAATAATGATACACAGCGAAATGCTCTTGACAATGGTGTCACTAATTACACTGGGAGTACAACAGGTACTCCCTAATACTATAATTAAGATTTTCTGTGGGGTGGAAATGATCCCTGACTATATATACAAATTACAACAAAACCTCATGCTATATTTCTAATAACAAGTAATTGATTCATGTTTCTATTATTTATTAAAAGTTTAAGCTGTGGAGTACTTTAAATACTAATTTCATGTTTTATGTTACAGTGAAAAAACAGAAATTACAGAAGAAGATAATGATGATGAATCAGAGGAAAATGGAGAAGATGATGAATCAGAAGATGATTAAAATTAAGAAACAATGATGTTATAAACATATTTTAATCATAATGTGTATAAAACATAACAGTGTTTTCATTAAACAATCTTACAATATAATGTTTCAATTTTCAATATGATTGACTTTCATTTTTGTCCTCTGAATGCTCACTTATAGAATTGGTTCCCAAAAATTTGGTGGATTCTAGTTCACTTGTCGAAGACTTAGGAATAATTGTGATATTCATTTTTACAGGCCACACTTTTTTAAATTTCTTGAAGTTTTTCATATGGTTACTGGGTTCTTCCATTACAATTGGTTCTTTCTTTACAACTAAGTCATTTCTCACTTTTACAATAGTTGTCCCCAAACTTAGGTTATACATTTTATCATTCAGTTCTTCTTTGATGTGCCTGTTCATGTATTCTTCCTCATTCTTCATTACTTTTTCGTTGTTTTTCATCAATTCTTCAAGTTTTGCACCTCTCAATGCTGAAATATCAACTTCAGTTTCACTGCAAACTTTTCTTTTCTCAAAGTCACTACTTATTTCAGTTTTAATATTTTTTGCACTAAATATACTCTGTTTAGTTGATTCTTTTTGCTTGTCCTGAATAAATTGAAACAAATCTTCTTCTTCATTTTCTATTTTTCTTTTCTGTGGTTTCACTAAATTAAGTCTTTTTACAGAATTTTCTTCTTGTGGTTTATTAGAATCAATCTCCACAAAATTAAAACCATCATCATCAGCAAAAGCATCTAAATTACTTGCACGCTTTTTTGATGGATTTGAATCAATGCCATTATTTGTATCATCAACTTTTCTCTTATTTCCACTACTAGTACATATTCTATCTACTCCAACTGCAGCAAATTTTTTATTAGAAGATTCCAAAAAACCATCATCACCATTGCTCAGTTTCCGCTTTGAAGATATTGTGGAGTTAAGGCTTTCATCAATAATAACATTTTCTTTTTTGCATATATTTTCATGCATAGGCTCTTGAGACTCTTGAGCCAGAACTGTTGCACCATCACTAATTTGATTAGACTGTTTAATAACTTCTGATGGGAAATCAAAGTCTGGATTGCAGTACTTATTTGTAGAACAATATAAAACAGCTAAACCTATTTCAACATCAGTAACTACTCGCTTCCCTTTAGACTTCATATAACTAACAATATCCTGTATAGATTTATTTTGAGACTGGGATTCTTGTGTAGAAGCAGACATATTACACTGAATTACAATAATTTCTTCTTGACATAGCATTGATTTTGTCATCTTTGATTCACTTAATAATAAAGGTACTGCAGATGCTTTTGTAAGTACTCCTTTGTACATTTCAAATTGACGTTTAGAGAAGAACACAAATTTCTTACCAGAAAATAATTCTTGTCTCTTAAAATTTGGTAAAAATGATACAACCTGTTTATTAAGTGTAGACTCTATAATTTGTGGTGTAAATTTACTGGGATCTGGAAGTTTTACCTGTGACTTTATGGCTTCCAAGCAATTATTCCAAAAATCAACAGTAACAATATGTGCCCCCTGAACTAAAGCTAATACAACTTTCATAGTCAACGTTATAGCTGGCATGGTTAAGAACATACATGTGTCATCCCATTCGTTTAATAATGATCCAGAAAGGTTATTTAGACATTGCTTGAGGTTGTGTAAATTTTCACCTTTTAAAGTAGATGTACAAGTAATAAATGGCTTCGAATTCACTGTCCACACACTGCCCATTTTACCAAATTTTACAACATCATTTTCATTTAGTTTTATTTTAATATTACTTTCAATTTTATCATCAGTGTTTACATACGTTCCATATCTTGAGCCCAAGTCTTGTAGGACCAATGTGTTATCAATATTTGTTAGGATAGCATGTTTTCTGCTGATGGAGGGGTCATCAGGAATAACAAAACAGTTCGCTTGGTCGTCAGAAGACCTACCAACTGTAACTTCTTTATACTGACCACCGATATACATAACTCTCGGAAGTTGATCCGAGGTCAAATACCACATTTTAAAATAAAAAGAGTGGTACTGTTTGAATAAAAGCAAGTAGGTATAAACTTTCAAATAAACACAATTTTATATGAACTTTCTGAGCGTCGTCAAGACAAGCCGTACTTTACATACTCTTTGACAAGCCGCTTTAAAAATATGACATCTACATACATACAGACTATCAGACTAGAGTCTGTTTCACAAAAGAAGTCCCGCAGACGTTGCGCCACTGTCGCCAGACGGCATGATACCAGTACTGAGAAAAGTATTTACCTACTTTAAATTTAAGGATAATTAATACAAATATCTGAAATGTTTGAATAAGTTTCATATTTTATACATTAAAGAAACAAATACATTTTAGTATGTTGTTAATATATATTTACCCTTTAACCGTCGCAGTTGCTTATATTCAACAGACAATAGATTTTCTAAAGTGTCTGGAATCACGGCGGTAAATAGGGCAAGGATTGAAATGTTACCTACCTACTTTTCATACATTGACGCATTGTGTTTCTGTTAAGTTATGTATGATTGAATATTGGTATTTAAATATTTTACTTTTACTCAGATTGCTCTGGCAAAAGCTGAAAATCAGTGATTCTTTGAGTGTAAGTTATATTAAGCTATTTCCTATTTGCACTGCTGCAGAAATTGCAAAATGTATGTGTGGTTTGCATTTTAATCATAATATATTGAAAATGTTTTGTGTGTAAGTTTAACTAAAAGATTTCTCTACCTATAATTATAGTATGGCTCTTCTGAACTAGCCCATAATTAACTAAATGTTGGTTGTTTCTTTGTATAAATGGCACCCATTAAAAATGAATTTGATCGCATGCCGCTTTCTTACTTTTTGTGTTACTTGTATGTTTTATCCGGCCCATTAGCAATGAAATTACGAAAATAAAATTTATTTTATTTATTTAAGATAGCTAATTCCGATGTCTTTATTATTGTTAAATGTTGTCTCTTATAATAAATTAGACTGTTCAAAAGTAAAAATCCAATCAATACGGCAAAAAATATTTATATGGCAACTCTAAAAAGTACCTATTATGGCGGCGAGTCTCTTGTAAAAATGGTTGGATGGTATTAAATTACCTTGATTTCTATTCCGCTTGCAAGAACGGTTTCAACGTTGGCAAAATATCTCAAATGGACATTTTTCACAACAATCGGTATCATGAATAATCCGTATAACACTTTGATGAAGCCAAAAACTCGCCGAAATCTATTACATAACCAAATTCATAGAATTGGCAAACGACATTATGGCCGAGCTGTCAAATTTAGTTCCACAAATCGCCGCGGGACTTGTTTCGTGTAACAGACTACAGATTTATCAAAAAAATGTAATCCCTTATTTGTGTCCATAATGCTGGAGCCAGACCAACGGGAAATGACATAAATTGAAGCTTACGCTGGTGTGGCCACATAAACGCAATAATTTTCAACGTCTTTACAACGCTGTTTGCCGTTTGGCGATAACTCGACTGTCGGTACATCAAAGAGATTTTCGCGTGGATGAATGCATTGAAGCGGTCTATAAGCCATAGAAATTTAACTAAAGCATGGAATCCGGGCTAAAATAGCGATTAAAAACGTATACCTGATGCTCTCACCCCTTACACGATTTTGCGTTGGCAAAAATGAGACAGCAAACTGAACATTGTTCTCATAATTAGCAGGTCGTCACATCTGTCAGTGAACTCAATACAATGTTATGTCATTGGACTTATTTAGCATACGACTAAATTCAAAATCACATTTTGACGTGCATTCTTAAAGACTGTTAAAAACAGTTTGATACCTTACTCACATGGCCGGATTATAGTACTGTCAGTGGTTTGGCGGCTCCTTATTATAAAAAAAATATTTTCTGTATAATTACGCTCAGATAGTGATTTATCTTTAAGTGTGCTCGTTCCTTATGAAGTGTTTTAGGTCATAAAAACATGTCTTGTGTAATTGACGGCCATGACGGCAGTTATTCACATTCGGGAAGGAAAGAAAAGATTCACTTTCGTTCGTGAGTTTTTGGTTAAATTTATATTAAATAAATCAGGAAATGTATGTAAACTATAATATAAATGTTCCTTACACATAGTTCTTCTTTTCAAATAAAAGCCAAAACAGTATTTGTCTACTTTTTCTCAAAAAATCCTCATTGAAATTTCTAGGTAAACATTTCAACTAGTGATGTGGCTTTTACATGTCGATATTTTAGTTAGGCTTTCCGGCGAAGCAACATCAGCAAATATATATTGTTTTATTATAATATTACAGTTTCCCAAAGGATGAAAAGATGAAACAAGAGTGGATGAGACGAGTCGGGAGATCCGACTGGAATTGGAAGACCCACTGCAGGATCTGTTCTAAGCACTTCTGCCCCGACAATTATTTGCACAATGAATTTTCTTCTAAAACGAGATTAAAATTTGATGTTGTACCTTCATTCATTTTGTCCGAAGCTGATTCAATTCGGTATTCTCCACCATCCGCAATAAAATATTAACCTTATTTTATAAAAGCGCACCTTATTTTATATGTTGTTTCATTGATCACTGTTGTTTTTTTGCAATATTGTATTTTTAAATAAATCAATAAATATTAGGTCAATTTATAATAGTGAGCAATGACGTCAAATATCAATAATCTCATAGAAAATATATGGACACGTTCCTTTTTCGTCATAAACTGTGAACCACTTTCTTTCTCATATTAATGACTAGCGACCTGCCCATGCTTCGCACGGGTGCAATGGTAATATTGCAAATTATATAGATACGCTCCCACCTGCCCGGTCGGCCGGCACCGACGCAAACGCTACGTACCTCAATTTTTTGGACTATTTTCTAAAAAACTATTCATTGAAATCGTATGCTGTAGACATTTTCAATGTGTACAATACTTGGTACATTATTTGATAAATCTTGTAGGGTTCAGCCTGCGTTTGCAATGTAAACGGAAAAAATTAAATTATTTACAATATCACATTAGAAATCTCAAAGATAACTGTATATCTCCACTATTTGATAGATCTTATTATACATATGAACCTTCCTCTTGAATCACTCCATCTATTAAAAAACCGCATCAAAATCCGTTACGTATTTTCAAATATTTAAACGCACATAGGGATATAGGGACAAAAAAGCGACTGCTTTATACTATGCAGTCATAAAGCTGTAGTAGGCGCTTAAGTAAATAAAAATATTTGAGTTTGTTACTTGCTGCCGCGGAACCGTTACGGGCGAGTTCGACTCGCACTTGACCATTTTTTTAGTAGATAGGGTGATTGAAGAGGAAGGTGTATATAATATGCATGGATGTATAATACGATCCATAAAATAGTGGAGATATACAGTTATCTTTGAGGTGTGTAATGTGATGATGCTAGATCACTTATACCCGGTAATTTTACTAGCTACAGTGCCTACATCCCGAAACACAAAAGTGCATAGCACTCTTATTTAACGGGACAATCTAGCATTGCGGTAGCACCTACCTAGATGACTCAGTATCGAGTCTCCACCTAGTATATCTGATTTTATCGTTAAGTGAAACCCCGAGCATAGCCCCTCCATTGACCGTTGAGTGACATAACAAGTGAACCAGTTTCGTAGTCAGTGTCAATGTCTCACCTGTTTATTTTTTTAATTTGTTTATGTTATAGGGAGCAAACGAGCTAGAGAGTCACCTGATGGAACGTATGTTGGTACGTGTATGTCGCATTGCTCAGACTTTTGTTTTTAAGCATTACGGAATCGTCGACGTGTAGACCTGACGTAACTTGTCAAATGCCGCCCAGCCCAACTGATACCTCCTAGCTTCTCTCACGAAGTTGTTATGGCCAAGTTGAATAAGTTTGGTCTTAGGAAACATTCTTACACAACCTCGAGAAGGACGGCATCGAAGCTTACATAATAGTAATGCCCGTGAGAATTGAACCCACGACTTCCATATCGAAAGCCTTGAATCGTTGAGTACATTATCAGTATTTTCAGATACCATAACTATCGATAAAATATAATAATTCATTCCCAACACTAGCAAAATCATCAATCAAATCAAGTTGTGACAACGTACCAGATAATGGAACGACACGTAACACATATCTTTTTTTACCCACTTTTAAATACCTTAAGGAAAAAAGGAATGAAGATATGCAGTGCAGTTGTTATTTTAGTCATCCTTCCATGTATTTATAGTTCCTAGCCATAATAAGCGGTCACCGGTCACACTTGATATGTCAATTAGTGTCGTGATCGCATAGGTTTGCCTCTTTATATTTTTATATTTGCATTTAATAATAATAATAAAATCATTTTATTGCTCATCTTGACATACGATACAATAACAAAAACAAACATATTACAAAACATGATTAAAATATAAACATACATAAAAAAAGAAATTGCAATTTGATGGCTGAGCAAAAGGGGATGACTCAGCTTGAACTGACGCAAGACAGCGGTCCTACGCAGCGCTGATTTTCAGCCGCCCCATCATCTCTCTAGCTAGATGTTAGATGAGAGGCATGTAGTTATGAGGGCTACTAAATTTTCACATCAGTAAAGGTAAACAATAAAATTTTTAAAATTTAATGCTAACTCCAAAGTGTGTGTGTGTGTGTGGTATGCGTATGTGTGTGTGTGTGTGTGTGTGTGTGTGTGTTTATTTGATTTTGTGGATGATTATCTGTGTTGGCCGATTTGTGTTAATCTAGAAGAAATCTTTCAAATTTAATACTTTCCAGTGTTCTACTCTGCGATCTTCCGCAGCCAGCTGTTTTTTTAATAAAGCGATTTTGAATTTTTTCCTAAAACATTCGACACTCATATGTTTTCGCATCGGTGGAGGTAGGTTATTCCATATGCTGGCTGCGTAATATAAAGTACATTGGTACATTTAAAGTACATTGGTTTTTATAGATGTTGCATTTTGTGTTAGAAAGTTTCCTTACTAAAATATCGATATGTAAAAGCCACATCACTAGTTGAAATGTTTACCTAGAAAATTTAATTAGGTTTTTTGAGAAGAGCAATACTGTTTTGGCTTTTATTTGAAAGTACAACAATAAGTAAGAAACATTTTATTATAGTTTACACATTTCCTCATTTATTTAATATAAATTTAACCAAAAACTCACAAATGAAGAGTATCTTTCACGACTGCTCTCTTTCCTTCCCGAATGTGAATAACAGCCGTCATGGCCGTCAATTACACAAGACATGTTTTTATGACCTAAAACACTTCATAAGGAACGAGCACACATAAAGATAAATCATCAATATCTGAGCGTAAATTATGACTGACAGTACTATTATCCGGCCATGTGAGCAAGGTGTCAAACTGTTTTAAACAATTTTTAAGAATGCACGTTAAAATGTGATTTTTTATTTAGTAGCATGCTGAATAAGTCCAATGACATAACATTGTATTGAGTCCACTGACAGATGTGATGACCTGCTAATTATGAGAACAATATTCAGTTTGCTGTTTCATTTTCGCCTACGCAAAATCGTGTAAGGAGTGAGAGCATCAGGTATACGTTTTTAATCGCTATTTTATCCCGGATTCCATGCTTTAGTCCACAGACGTATAAAAAGAATTATATGTCTGTGGCTTTAGTCATATTTCTATGTTTAATACCACATTTTTTAAAGACTTATTTTTAGAGTTGCCATAGAAATATTTTTGCTGTATTGATTGGATTTTTACTTTTGAACTGTTCAATTTATTATAAGTGACAACATTTGACAATAATTATCGAAATTAGCTATCTTTAACTAAATAAAATTACTATTACTTTCGAAAATTCAAAAACACATTGGTACGTAGCGGGATTTGAACCTCAGTCCTCTCGGTAGAAAGTCGACAGGCGTTATCCGATGTACTTACGGTGAAGGAAAACATCGTGAGGAAACCTGGGCACGCCTGCGAAGAGATTCGAAGGTTGTGCGTGAAGTCGTCCAATCCGGACTGGGCCTTCGTGGACGACTAAGGCCTAAACACCCTATACGGGTAGGCTCTTGCCCCTCGGTGGGGGACCTTTAATAAGCTGATGATGAACTATTATTTTCATATTTAATTGCAAATGGGCCGAAATAATCATTAAAGCAACACGAAAAAGTAAGAAAGCAGCATCCGATAAAATTCATCTTTAATGGGTTATTAATACGAAGAATCCACCGTCATGGGGTTAGTAAGGGACAAGTTTAGTTGAGCCATACTATAGGTGTTGATAAATTAATCGTTTAATTGCACCAAGACATACATGCTTCATTATTATTTAAAAAATCTAAGTAACAAACCAAAACACATCATTGCTAAAACAAAATCATTATTTATATATTATACATAAACTGCAAACCACACATACATTTCGCCGCAGTGCAAAGGGGCAATAGCTCAGTATAATATACACTCAAAAAGTGAATCACTGAATTTATTATAAGAGATAACATTTAACAATAAATAAGATTATTATTAATATAATACTCTTAAATATCGTTATCAAAATTGAAACAATTCCAAAGTATACAAAATAAGTCTTAAGTGTGTTGAGCTTTTGGCCATAGATCCGAAAATCGTGAAACTGATGCTTTGGAATGGGACGGTTACTTTGCCGAAACCCTTTGTCTGGCCAACCTGGAAGTCTTCAAATAGGCTTTGGACTTTGACAGTTCTGATAGCCAGATGGGGGTTTTCGGGTGCTCTAAATTTAGACTGTCTTGGTGGTGCGGTCCAAATGATGGTTCACCTTATGTCGTGTAGATTTATTAACGGCTGCGGACAGCGCTGTCACCGTGTCTGGCTTTTGTGCTCCTTCGGTTTAAATATGTTTTAGTTATCGATACACTAAGAAGAAGAAGCCATGCCTGTCGTTTTTCTTTAGTGTAATAGGGAAGATGCACAAATTTTATTTTTGTGTTTATTTTAAATAACTTCATTTGGAATAGACCACCAGTATATTTAAAAATAAAAAAACTGTCATTTTCTGCATAAAAATTCGGTTTTGAAATTGACAATTTCAAATTTTGCGCCAAAACGGGCTGGCGTGACGTTTTACGTCAAATATGTTAATGTATAACTCCTTTTCTTCAAGGACTTTCATACTTTTGCATTTTTTTTTCCGACTTTATAAGAATTTTAAATAACTAATGTATGGATTTAATGAATTGATACTCCGGAGAAAAAGCTGCGTTGACTATACTTTGTGCCAATGTGTTCATCTAATAACAATTATATTGTTTTTGACTGACACAAAACCTGGATAAAAGAAATTTCGAGCTTTGAAGACGAATGAATTATTCCTCAAACTATTTTTCGATGCGGTGAAGACAACTATGATGTTAGAATATACTTGTTATTCTTCATCTGCTTGTATAAAAAACAAACATATTTACCTACCTAATACAAATACAATAACAAAGTTTATGCTCACTACTTTCATTTTGATGTTTGGTGATGAAAAACAATCATTTCTAGATTATCAGTAGACATTAATGCTTTGATATTTCAATAAAGTACCGTAAAAAGTCCATATTTCGCATCAGGCTTATTGCGGTTTGTAAAACTCACTTCCGATAAAAATAAATTACAACCATATCAACATTAACTTTGGTAGTTTCCTGGAGACTGCTTTTACAGTCCTGAATTTCATTTTTATTCGAAAAATGCCGGGTTTTATCGTTTTAATGTTCACTTTTTACTAAACCTTTAACGTGAAAATAATATGTCATACATAGATGACGTAAATGACAGTGATTGGTGTTTAAATTTACGTTCCGTTTCAAATAATTTTAATTCGTAATTATTTTTAAAAACAGCGTAAAATAAAATATAAACTTTACGGTGTCCCTACTTTTATGTTATTTTAACATTTTAATATCAAAATATTCATTTATATTACATTTGCATGTTCCCTATTGCCTTACATAAAAGTAGTAATCACACTTTAATTCTTCAGAAGTGATAAAATGAAATTAAGTACAAAAAACATCAACAAAAAATATCGACACTGCCTCATTTTTTGTGCAGGGAAAATCGAAAATATAGAAAAGAAAAGAGTTAATTTAGTAGAACCTATTATAATGGATGAATCTTAGAAATCAAAGTCGTCTAAATTTAGAAATCAAGTTTATTTTGAAGTAAAATTCAAATCTTATATAGATATATGTGGTTGTCTCTTTCTTAAGTTAGTACTGCCTCCCACAATACTACATGCAGGCATGTTTTAGCACATTAGCTCGAGCTTTCTTCTAGCTTTTTCACAAATTATTTGGAACAATGTTTGTTTACTCACGTGTCAACGTGAGTAAACAAACTACCACTTAAAATGATAAATAAAAATGGCGAATTGGCCACGTTATACGACAGCGAAATCTATGTGAATTGTCATCGCTTCATGTCTATACATGTGTCCTTATTCTGAGGTTGTCAACGTTTACAGTCGACGAAACTAGCCCGTCCAATTTCGATCATGGACACCCGTCCAAATTTTTAAATTTATCGACTACTTAACGTGTCGTCTCGTTGACTATTATCGTGGAATTAAATGCTAGACTTGCTTGACGCTAAAGCGAGCATGTCACGAGAGATGTCACGCGACGCGCACCGGTGCCATCCAGTGATATTCTGTATATACTTTTTTACATCATTGGCGCCATCACACAGAACGTTTTTTTAATGATTAATATCTATTCCTTATCTTAACCCTAGACGGAGCTTCTCAACAGGTGGGTCTTAAAATGAACATGGACAGACGAAGTCATGTCTAATGCCCATGTCGTACTATACCGATATCAGTTGGAAGTTCTGTCCTCGAAGTTGTTGACGAATATGTGTACCTGGGACAGGTGTCAAATGGGTAGGTCCAACTTCGAGAAGGAGGTTTCTCGTCGAATCAATTAGGATGGGCAGCGTTCGGGAAGTTAAGGCAGATCTTTTCGTCCAAAATACCTCAGTGTCTCAAGACGAAGGTCTTTGACCAGTGTATGTTGCAGTTATGACATACGAAGCGAAACGTGGTCGCTCACTAAGGGCCTCTTGAATAGACTCAAGGTTTCAGCGTGCTATGGAGAGGGCTATGTTAGGTGTCTCCTACGCGATAAAATCGAAACGATGATATCCGTAGGAGAACTAGGGTGACCGACATAGCCCAGAGGATTAGCAAGTTGAAGTGGCAGTGGGCAGGGCACATAGTGCGTAGAACCGATGGCCGATGGGGCGGAAAGGTTCTCGAGTGGCGTCCACGTAACGGAAAGCGAAGCGTAGGCCGACCCCCAACCAGATGGACGGATGATCTGGTTAAGTGGCGGGTAGCAGATGGATGTCAACTGCAAGGGATCGGTCCACGTGGAAATCATTAGGGGAGGCCTTCGTTCAGCAGTGGACATAATTGGGCTGTAATGATGATGATGATGATGATGATCTTATTCCGATAAATTTACAGTTTGCTTTAGATTGTTTCGACTATTTCAGTTGATCTGACCCATCGCGTCGACCCTCTTTTAAATAATAAACATACCTATTGCGTCAAAGTTTATTTTAGTTTGTTTCGACGTAAAGCAACGAAGGAACTAGCCACTTTTATGAGTCGACGTTGCATTGCGCGTTTATCAAAGAGTATATAACACTCTGGCGTTAATAACAACGTGTGGACTATTCATTTAGTCGTTTAAAATTTAACTAGACGGTTGATTTAACTAGTCCATCTATTCATATTCATATTCAACGCTCACGTCACGTCTAGTCTTATCTCTATATACCCATACGTAGGGCTGCCAAACGTACGAGGTTCCTCGTACAAATACGAGATTTGTGGTCTTCTGTACATTCGAGGTACGAGGATAATATCAACCTCGTACAATTTTGTAATGTGACTATGCTACATATTAAAACATCTATCGGAACTTGAACTTTTACTTATTGTAGTAGCTATGTCAACCGGGAAAACCTTAATAAAATATTTTGCTCTCCGCATTAGTCGTCTCTATCACAAAGTGATGGTTTTTTGGAAAGAAGCTAGCAAATGTTTATTTTATTAAGTATTTAAAATGTTAAAAGCGTTTTTTTTACATTTACTAGGGTCGAAAGAAGAAACAAGATTTTTAGCTTCTTATATACGAGGAATTTTATTTCGGGGTTGGCAACCCTAATCATACATCTATGCTTATATTTTTTGTGACAATGACATTGTAACTATGGAAACGAAAGTTCAATCAAAACAAAATATAAAAACAAACTGTTCAGAACTATTTTATTAAAAAATCTGTTTCATTTTAGTCTAACAGTTCTAGTTATATAAACAAATATGACTTTGTATATCGATACTAAATTAAATTTTACTGATGTGAACATGGTGTCCACTGTTGCTTCATGGCATCCGTCCTTGCCACTACTTGCAATAGGTTCTTATAACCAAGAAAAAGGTGGTTTTGTAACCATTTTTCAAGATAATGTTAGTAAGAATTCCTACCTCACTTCATTTATATAACAAATACTATCAGATAGGCAGTATCTCTTTCATTATTTTTTGTTTTAGGGTTTGCCGTTGGAAGGTTGTGAATGGCCAATACTTTTGTCCAACCAGGTCACCGCTCTAGCCTGGCATCCAACAAGACGACTTCTAGTAGTAGGTTGGGATGGAGGGGAATTGTACATATGGTTGGAATACTCATGGGCACGTCTGGAAGCTCCTCATACTGCTGCTCTGACTACCATTGCATTTAGCCTTGGTGGTGGCAGATTGCTTGCATCTGATACAGCTGGCTCTCTTTCCGGATGGCAGTCAGGATCAGGGGCTCCTTTAACTTCCTTTCACCCAACTTAGTGATGTTATAACTCATGTTACATATTGTTCACCCATCCAACATGTGAGTCTTCAATCAGAGGTCTGGCACGTGCTGCTGTTGCTGGCGATGAGAATGCATTGGATGCTCTGGCTGCATGGCGTCCCAGAACTACAGCTAGAATGCGAGAAGGTACTCAGCCTGATAATCACTCATGTTATGCAGCTCAAGACAATGGTGTCATATTGTATATTGACCATACTGGAGCATGTTCAGAAGTTCTGAATGCTCCTGGTAACATCATTTTCATGGGAATGATAAGTAACATTTATTTACTAGTAGCTTGGGAGTCAGGCGGTGCTCTTAGCTTGACAAGATTTCTAACAGTTGATGATGGATCCCTAAATACTGATACACATGTGAGGATGGCAGCGAGAAATGGACAGAGTATAGTTTTAGTGGAAACTTCTATGTGGCTGTTATAACAGGTGACAATATTATCAGAATTTGGGATAGTGAGACTGGAGACAATGATGTTTTACCTAATGAAAAGAAGAGATTGCAGCAGGTGATATTTTCACCAGTATAAGCTACTGCAGTTTAAGTGACACACTATGTTGTGGTACATCACAAGGTAATTTATACCTCTGGCGTCGGGATCACCGAAACCATTGGAAGCTCATAAGTAGTACAGCAGTTAAAGGCACTGTGAAAGAAGTTAGTTGGGGCTCAGAAGGTCTAATGAATCCGTTGCTTCATGTCAATTGTATTACAAGTGCGTTTATTTTACGTGAACAACCCATTTGCTGGGGTTATTCACCTAATGTGTGGATGGTTCAGAGATCTGCAGTTGAAATAGCAATAGCAAACAAAAATGATTTAACCACCATTATAGATACAACAATCACTATTAGAGCATTTGCCTTCAAAGACCAATACATAGTACTTGGAGATGGAAAAGAAGTTCAGGTAAAGTTTATCATGTAAATAATTCCACTCGCCATTTCCCAATAAAGATACCTGCAGATATATATTTTCTGTTCTATATCGATTGTAAAATTTTCTAGAGTGGCTTCCTATTCAATCTATCGCAGTCCACTGCTGGACATAGGTCTCCCCCATTTTGCGCCAGATATCCCGGTCCTCCGATTACCTTTCGCAAGTCGTCGGTCCAAGAGTGGCTTAAGTTTTAATAATTTATAGCAGATAATATGTCCTTCCACCCTACCATATGAGTTTGTTAGAGTTTGTCTATTTTTGTTTTTTAGATCTGGATGTGCAGTAAAGAGAACAATCTTAAGTTCTCTCTGATCCGCACATTTCCATGGAAAACGGATGTTCTTATAATACACAATGACGTTTTAGTTGGCCTTGTGAATCCTCATATTGAATGTTATACCATAACTGGCAACAGCTTAGGAATACTACCGAGCAGTGAAGGTGAAGGAGAACCCATTGGAATCACGAATACAAATAAATTTATCGTGGTTGCAACAATGGATGGGACACTTAAACTTGTTGAAATAACCAAAAAGGGTCTCAGAATGGCTTATCCCCCCTAAAAATTGCTATCAGATGATTGAAGACTTTGGTGAAGTCATGAGAGCTTCAGTGAACTGTATGGGGCGTTACATATGCTTAAGCGTTGCAAATGCCGGTCTAGCCCCAGATCCTCGTCTGTATTTATGGGATGTAGCCAATGATGCAATAACCAATATGCACTTGGAAGAAAATGCAAAACCCCCCTTATCAAAGTGTTCCTATTGCAATTATATGGGATCACATGGATCCCAGGATAGTCGCTGTACATATGAGATCTGCAGATTTAGACAGCATTCATTTATTTTTTTGTCATGAAGGAAAACTCTTTGAGTATAAAAATTGGTGTTCAACATCTGAAGATTATTTCCTATCAGACTTTATGCTGTGTACTCTGAATACTCCTCATGTTGTTATACTAGTTCAACAAAGTTTAAGAAAAATTTTAATGAAAGAGTTTTCCGATTTACCGGGCCCCGACCCGGCTAGTATCCGGCAAGTCTTAGATTTCCTTTATTATATGACTACAGGGCTTCTTGAGAAAGCAGTTGTAGTAGGAACTAATATATTGGGTGGTAAAAGTTCTATTATATGGGACAGTTTGGCCAAAGTGTGTGTTCATTGTAGACGACCAGAAGTTGGTGCTGTGTGCCTAGCTAAAATGGGGGATATTAAGGGAGCACTGATGATGCGTAAGATAATGTACGAAGAAGACATTAATGACATGTGCAAAGTTGGCATACTAGCTGTTAACCTAGGAATGATTGAAGAAGCTGAAAAAATGTTCCGTGAAGCCCAAAGGCCAGATTTGATTATAAGGCTAATAGCAGCTAAAGACGGTGGGCTAAACGAAATTTGTGCCGGATCTAATGAAGGTGAGAACGCGTTACTTGTTAAAAACGCTCAGCACAAACTCGCTAAAGTGCTTTGGGCGAACGGAGAAACTGCTCCAGCGTTAAAATTATTTGAGAGCGCAGGAACATTAGTGCCTCATGTACCTAGAATGCTGATCGCGCAGGGTCAAGCTCCTGTTTTGGCGCAGTATGTTGTAAATTCACAAGACCCAAACCTCATGACATGGTGGGGACATTACCTCGAAAGTATTGGTGATCTGGATGGAGCACTAGAGGCTTACGCTCGTTCAAATGATCACGGTGAACAGACTCGATTATTATGTCACATGGATAGAATTGAACAAGCAGAGAAACTGTGTCAAAGAAATCCTGCTTCAATGTACCAAATGGCCCGATATTTAGAAATGCAACCTGATAAAACAGAGGAAGCAGTGAAGGTATGTTACATCGTACCTACTAAGTAGGTAAATGATGAGTTCGACTATTAATGAACTAGCTATATCGGGGTAGCAAGGTTTCCCTTTCTCAGCTTAGAACATAAAATATATAATACACTACGTAGGTTATAATATAACACAAAGAGAACTCGTAACAGAATAATATTTAATACACTACCGTTGTACTGTAGAAGATATTATTTATGTTTATCCATCGATTTTTAGCATCTTACAAAGTAACTGCTTAAAATGTCATATAAAATATATACCCTCTTTAAATCTGCCATATTTAAAAAATTCACGATATTTTTGTAACTGACAAATTGAGCCTATATCATTTTTCACATTTCTACCTTGAAAATTGCGGGACGCACCATACAAACTTAGTGCAGCACCCCATTATAGAGAAGTGGGGAGTTAAAAAGACTAAGACTATGTCGCTCTTCATCCTTTCATCTATATCCAGTTAAAAAATCACGGCAATTCATTTCTCCGTTTTGTCGTGGAAGACGAACGAACAGCAACCTTTAACATTAGTAGGTACCTATGTATTTTCGTTCGTTGGCATCGAACAAGGTTTTGACGGTCTCACTATTCATAGTCAGCATATTTCACAGAGAGTCAGTAAACAGAGTTTATAACAATACATTTATTTTTTTACAGATGTACATAAAATGTGGTGCCGTAACGTCAGCTATTCGTGTAGCAGCGGAATCCAGCTCGTGGAATTTAGTTTGGCGTGCCGGATCGACGTCTGCCACACACGCACTACACGCTGCCTCTATTCTGGAAAATGCAGGACAGAATGAACAAGCTATTGCGTTGTATCAAAAAGCAGGTGCGTATTTAATTTGAACGGAATAGGTAATTGTTTTTCTTCATTTATTTTAGGTATTCCCAATGATGTTAAAAGTATTTCATTTCTACAGAATATCATTGGGTATTCCCTGATTGTTACATGTCTCTTTAAGTACAAAATGTTTGCAACTAAAATTAGCGCATGCGTGTTTTTTTAGTGAATATTACTTATATAAACAATAAACTAACTAGATGCTAGACACTTTTTGAGTGAGATTGTCTCACTCAAAAAGTGTCCTCTGCATAAGTCTGCCCATCCCGTCAGTTGGGCAGACTTTTCGTTCGCTAACACGTCGCTCGCTACATATCATAATGCCATAGTAGGTGCTC
>PQWD01012358.1:0-63161 GCA_019425675.1 Leucinodes orbonalis
CAAGTATCATTTTACATATTATTCCTAAGTTCGTCATTAACATCATATTTGCGGCTGTGTATGTCCACTGCTGATGGAAGGCGTCCTCTTATAACTTCCATGCGGACCGATATCTAGTAAATCAACAATCCATTGGTTGCCCGCTTGATAATGCGCAACCTTTATTCCACTTGGTCGATTCCCAAATCGGCGATTCCCATTTCGACGATTCAGTAGCAGTCATATAGACAAATTTAGAAATATAACTTTGTTTATTCTATTCTGCAAAAAATTCTGCCCAAGTCTCGATGGAGCTGCTTGATATCTCTAAACAGTAATCGAAATCAGACAAAGACGTGCCAAGTCTAAGGTTCCTTACTGCAATTAATTAATTATATGGTTGAATGTTGTGTGACTTGGCGTTGAAGAGTACACAAGATCAAAACTAGGTGCTTCAATGACCATTTGCACCAATCTGTCGCCAGACCGCTACCATGACGGTAAATTTGCCATTGGAAACGTGATTCAATAGCCCCCATCGATTTGTAGGCTTGATAAGCCACTACGTATAAAGAATCGTTCAACGGCCAGTCACACAACATTAACCATAATAATTAATTAATTGCAGTAGGACCTAGACTTGGCAGTCTTTGTCTTGATTTTCATTACTTTTCTGAGATATCAAGCAGCTCCATCGAGACTTGGCTAGATTTTTTGCAAAATGTTTATTGGGGGTTTTTACTTCTTTTTGGTAGAAACTTGAAAGGAATATTAGACCGACCCTTGGGTGTAATGGTTGAAACGTCGGCTACTACACCAAGGGTAATATTTCAGGGGTATCGACTACGACCACACGGGGTCAGAGATATTGCAACCAGAAATGACCTACAAAAAATAATTTGTGTGCACGTAATCGAGGATAACGTTAGTTGTGTTATATATGGTCTAGAGCGCTCGAACAGTTCGCGGAAGGGCCTTGACTTGTAGTCAACTGGCACCCGCAATTGTTTGGCTTTGTCACATAGGATTCGGAGAAGCGGTCCCCGGCTTCAGCTCGATTAAAGTCTTATGGATAAAAGTGCATATGAAATTTCACAGGCGGTGATTGAATCAATCTTCTTTATATTTACGTTTGGCTGGTCATCTACTCGATCTTAATTGGTTCTATCGTAGGTACAGAGGTCTTAGCCAGAGTCTTCGCAGTCCTGCTTCAGTGTGGTGTAGAGATTTACTCATTATAAAGTATATCTATAGTATGTTTATCTATATGCTCATACACTATATGTTGATAGCCTGCATTTCAGTACTACTCTTTAGATGACTTGTGACATGAGATTAAAATGTTGATCATGCTCGAGTATATATTAGGGATAGATTAATATCTTATATTTTTCATTTTTGATGAACATAACACTATTTTCGATGTGATATCGTAGGCGCAGGGGTTCCTCAAGTACTAAACACAAGATTTAGGATACGCTTATGGTGAGGATGTTTCGACTTTTTTATTGTTTGGTTTCATGATTATAATATCTCTCTACGAGGCTCTGAGATCATCGTAATTTGTGCTTTCTGAGTTAATGGGAAGTACTAGTTAGCATAAATTTCTTGAAATGAATTATTGAGATGAAGTGATGTGACAGTGGACAGATACGCAAGAAAGATTGTCTTTGTGAAATATATGATCGATCAGCGGAAACCTTTGGCCTTTTCGCTTTAACGTGTCGACTTAGTTACATGACCTTGGCACTCAAGAACATATTTGAACAGCTATGATTTAAAGTAAGATTTATTGGGAATATCGGGGACAGTAGATTGACGAAACTTTAGGTCTTCTATGCGCCAGTCCGGGGTCTGTATTAAAACAAAAACGTGTAAACAGTTCTCTCAAATCTGGGGTACTGGGAACATGCGGACAGAATGAATGGGAGGGCTGTATAGGATTTGAAGCTAGGGGCAGTAAGATTATTAAGGTTGCTCGTCTGCTTTTCGATTAGCTATGGCTGAGAGGCTTATCTCAATGACGTGCCCCAGATTTGTTTAATACATGTTAGTTTGACATTTAAAATATGGCTTTGTTATCCTGAAGCATTTGTGGGGGACTTTAAACAATCTTCATAAATAGGAAAATCATACTATCATTTATAATTGTCTAAAGATATTTATTATCTGTGTGAGAGACTTGTTTTTCGAAACGGGAAGCAGCATTTATTACTTAAGATTAAGCGTATGCAGGTGTACGTTGTTATAAATAAAAATGTTTTAGACGTGTTTTACTTTAAAGCCATAGAATTGGAAAAACATAATAAACCACAATGTTGGCGGTGTTTTGCTATGATGGATTTTGACGATAAATAATATAATATTTATATTTGGTATAAGTAGGCCATGTTCTATATGATCTACAATGGTTGTGATCATTGTTTTTCGGGTTCATTATTCACAAATTAAATTAGATGAAGAAATTTTGAAATTAATTATAATATATACTAGTATAATATTTCCGTTTTTTACGTCTGTCTATTAACTCTGTGCGCAAACACTCTGAGATATCTGTCATTTTGGAGGATACCGCGTCTAAGTGGCGCGACATCTTATGTGTGTGCCAGTTCTCAGTGCACAAGCAAGTCTCGCCATAGGGTCGCTGTACAATTCGCCATAACGATAGCACGGACACGACTTTATAATTCTATACATCGAACGTTGCTCGTACATGTCTAAGTGACATTGTTAGTAGCTCGTGTTTATGTGGTCTCTAATTGAGAGATTGAGGGTGAGTAAGCGGTAAAAAAAATGTAACACATGACATCTAAGGGGTATAATAGAGGGAGGGTCTGTAACTGGCAGGCGAGGTAACAGAGAAGCTAAACATTATGTGGTAGAATTCGTATGTTCGCTTGCCATTATGCTCTATGCGTTGCCTTTTTAATCTCTCCACGTTTGAATTCCGATAATTCTGTTTGTTCGTTCGAATATAAATGTGTCAAGCGGCTCGGAATTTTCTGGTTTGCACCGCGTTTTAGTGGCCGGCGTCACGCTTGCATGTGAGTTTTCACTGTTTATTGTTGGAAAGAGTCCATGTCCACGAAACGCTGTTTTATTTCAGAGTGGGAATGTTTTAGGTTTACGATAAGATACTGCTAGAGACTAGTGGTCGTTGCGTCAGTTCTGATCTCTCGTAACATGAGTGTCCTCGGCGATCTGGATGTCAAGTACTATACTACTACAAGCACTCACTCTTTTAGCTGTTGATGCGCCCATAGCCGGTACATATGCAGGGTCGTGTTTAATAATGCGGGGTGGGTCGGATCGCGCTTATTTTTTTCGAACTGTTTACTGCTGTTGGCGCAGAATAGCCTTTACAGCTCGACCGGGCAATTGGAGAGGAGAGCGGGGACTCTCAGGAGTGTCCTCCTAGCAAGATCGATGAGTCGAAGTACACCACTGACCGTCTTTCAGGGACCTTAATATTGGGCGCTCACGGCAAACGTTGCAGGCCCGTTAGAGAGAACCTTTCTGGGGATATTATGGAGAGGGAGATGCCTAACAGTAATAGTTTTGGTGTGACACCGTAGAATTGGATCTCATTTTCCCTTCCGGAGGATGGACAAGACCGGGTCATTCTTTCCTGTGATATATAGTCTCGTAAGATCTCTCGAATGTTGTATGAGTTAGAAGAATCTTGGTGTCCTGATGATTTAAGCGTAAGTGCAGTTCGTTCATATTTTTCGGATATAGAACTAAGTGATCAAGTCACAAAAGGTGATAACTGCACACTCGTTAAAGATATTGCAATTACATCAATTATAAGTATAACTCAAGTTTTGTATGGATGTTACATACAGGTCACGGAAGAACATGAATTACGCGGAATCGACAGCTCGTAGGGGTTTCTAACATACGTGCTTCAATCATATGGCGATAACACCTCATATCAGAAACCGTGATATTATGGACGGAGTATTGTGAGTCCAACTTGGTGAACTCTACGTGCTATTACGCACTCACCAACGATGATACAAGACTATACGTAGTGATCATCGATTCTGCCATAGTAATTGAAACATCCGATTAGTGATAATACGATTTCATAACTTGTTAATGTAATTTTACTATGTCAATTACTTTTTGATTAAATGCTCTTTTACACTGCTCACTAATTTCTGAATACGTCGGTTGGCCGTCTTCTAATAGCAGTAGTGTGCGAAAGTCGGGCGTTCCCGCTAGTGGCAGGGCTGAGGTGGTCATGCCACTCCCGGCGCATGTAGTCGATGCTCGTGTCTTAGCACGATAGAATTATATCAGAAAAAGAGATTTACTAGCAACACATAGATTTTGGTAGTAATTCGGACTGCTGCTCGCGGTTGCGGTCGGAACACACCAGAGAGTCGCATTGGGATAACTTGCTGATGACGACTGCTGCAGCAGTCGCAAGCATTTTCGCACGCGATTGGTCATTGCTATATTCGCTGTTTGTAGACAAGTCGTCTTTTTTATTAAGTTATTCGTGAACAGGACGGTCTGGACGCCCACCTGATGGTAAGTGATACGCCAGACCATGACAGAGCGGCATTAAAGGAGACCAACAACTGATAGACAGTTATTATCCTCCATCAATGCCGCACTGCGCCCGTCACCCGAGACAACAGATGTTAGGTCTCTTATACCCGGTTCACTAGCTACTGCCCTCATCCCGAAACACAAAAGTGCATAACACTCCTGTTTCACGGGATGATATCTGGCACTGCGGTGGTACCACAGATTTTCCAATACAGGAGATGGGGCAAGCCGCGTTTAAAGTGCGACAAATGTAAGCTCAACGAGCATACACTGGCTGCCAGTTTACGCTCTGTGAGACGAGTCAAGACACGAATATTAGAAGAAATTACAGTTTATTTCCAAAATGCCACCCTGTGCAATTGTAACATGCCATCATCTCAATGAATCAGTAAATTTACCAAGAAATATAATAACTTTCCACAGGTAAGAACCGAAAAGAAATTGCGACACTGGGACTGCCTATAAACTTGGCAGCTTGTCCAGTCTAATTGTATATTCGGATGTCTGTGGGTGGTACCTACCTAGACGACTCAGTATCGAGTCTACCACCTAGTACAAATAACTTATTAAATTGCGTGGTTTTTAAAATTATGTACGCCAATTAATGTAATGCTGACGTATCATTATAGTAGTACTCCTACTGTCTTGCCCGAAATGTCCATCTTCGTGCGGTTCCCGGGACCTCTGGATGGCAAATGAAAGGGCGAAGTATCCCAATATTGGTTGCGTTACCTTATTTTACTTGTAAATCCATAACGACTCGATAAGAAGAAGAAGATTGTAGTAATACTGTTGTAAGAAATGGCGGTAACCTCTCGGTCGCATCTAACTAATGTCAATTAGTAGTGCCACCTTTCACAAGTCTTCTAACTTAAAATGTAAATCCACACAAACAAGCACACATTACTGCGGTATTCGGTTATTTTTCGAATGAATAGTAATTCTATTTTCTACCGATAGATGTTGCAAGTCACGCTCGAGTTGATCAAAATTAAGACTTAAAAATGTTATCATTCAACCCAATGATATTCTGTAACAATTATATTCAACAGGCCAATCCACTGAAGCGCTTTTTTTTCAAAGCATCAAAATTCATATTTTTAGTTTAGTATTTTTAATTGTTTTTTATTATATTTTTGTATATTTTTTGACGTTCATAAGTGCTTTTTGTAAGCCTAATTTGAATAAAGAATTTTGATTTTGATTTTTTGATTTTGTATATATAAAGGTAGAAACGTCATCCGTGTCTCAAAAACGAACCGCCGAAGAGAGTTCAGTTTGTTCTCTTTTGTTTAGGTAAATGTGTTCGAAATTCAAAATATGTGTGTGTGTTGTCACTGCATTCGGAATACTTCTTTCGATTGTTTTGTGAGCATATCATGAATCCATACTTTTTTTACATCATTGATTCAACCTTATCTTCACTAATTATACATATTATGGCTATCTCCAGAAAACACGTTTTAATCTAATATTTGACGAACGACCCATGTGGTGTATAGTATATAGTATTGGTTTACTACACCCAAGAGTCTAGTAGCCTAACATATGTGATATAGCCAATGATATTCTGTATATATAAAGGTAGATATACCTACCATCCGTGCCTCAAAAACGAACCGCCGAAGAGAGTGCAGTTTGTACTCTTTTGTTTAGGTAAATGTGTTCGAAATTCGAAATATGTGTATGTGTGCTGTCACTGCATTCGGAACATTTTTTTCGGTTGTATGCTCACAGCATATCACAAATCCATACTTTTTTACATCATTGGATATAGCAGGCTGCAGTGGGCCTATAAAGGCTGACGATGATGACTGCGGAGGAGCCACGAGTGCGAAGCTTAAATTGTTTCCAAATTCATTATTATAATATAGTTAGTTTGCCAGGTCGTGTGCTAACTTCTTCAATAAAAAAATTGGCCAAGCGCGAGTCGGACTCGCTCGTGGAGGGTTCCGCAGCAGCAAGTAACATAAAATAAAGTATTATTTTTACTTGGGCACCTACTACAGCTTTAATATGAAAAATAGTGGTTCACCGTTTATGACGTATATTATATATTTTTTATCAACCCCATAGTTAAGAAATTAATGACACAATTTTTTCAACTTTGGAAGTGTCTCTCGCGTAAACTATTCAATTTATTAAAAATGATTAGAAGCTTCTATATTACTTTTCAAACTCTACATATTGATGCCCCACACCGGTGGGTACGATGAAAAAAAAATTTCGAGTTCTATACACGGGGAACCATAAAATATATTATCTTTTTTTCAAGTTTCTTATCAAAACCTAATAGCTTCACAGAATACATATACTTACAATGTTTGAATAGTGTAGTGTTTATAGTTTCAGAGAAAAAGGGTGTGACATACGGACGGACAGACAGACATGACGAATCTATAAGGGTTCCGTTTTTTGCCATTTGGCTACGGAACCCTAAAAAGTCCCATTATTTAAGCCGAAAATATTTAAATATGAAATTCAACAATCACATTTATTCAATCAAATTTCTTCGTTCGTTTTCTGTTATCTACTCATTATACATACGAAATAGCAGTAGATATAATACGTTATCTGTAGATGTACAACTCAGTGACTTGTGAAAAACCGCTTAACTGTTTATCCACAATGTACGTTACATTAAACTCTTATTTATTTATGCGCCTAGCTTGTTTATCTGCATTTCCATAGATTGTCGCAATGACGTCAAAAACGCATTATAGAAATTGACACAAATATTGTGAATCGTCTGTGCGAAGTCTCTTGTTTTTGTTATTTATTATCATTTAATAGATAATTAAAAATATGTTTTTATCGGACGCTCGTAAAAAAGGAACAAACCATCAAGATAATATCTATAATATATAAAGTACTAATGTCCCAACCCCGCTTCATCATCATCAGCTCATTTAACGTCCCCACCGAGGGGCACGAGCCTACCCGTATAGGGTGATTAGGACTTAGTCATCCACGCGGGCCCAGTGCGGATTGGACGACTTCACACACAACCTTTGAATCTCTTCGCAGGCCTGAATGAAGGTTTCCTCACGATGTTTTCCTTCACCGTAAGAGCGTCGGATAACGTACATATATTTTCGAAAATTCGAAAACACATTGGTACGTGTCGGGATTTGAACCTCAGCCCTCCCGGTAGGAAGGCGACAGTCCACACCATTGAGCCACCGACGCTCTCAACCCCCGCTTCGCACGGCTGCAATGGTGATATTCGCAATAGGCAAGTTCCGCCTCCGCGCGCGGGGGCCATCGTCGCATATCCCTGTAGGTTCGCTCAGTCCCTATTTGCGTAACCGGCGTGTGCTGGGCCGCTTTTCTCCCCAAACATATGTTAGGCTACCAAGCCCTTCCGCAACGCCCTAAGCCGAGGTTCGAGTCCCACTCTGGGTCGCTCTGGGTCGTTGTGCAAATTTTAAGGCTGAGAGCCATCTACGCTCGCCAATTGCCCGGTGAAGCTGTAAAGGCCATCTACGGTCAACAGCAGTAGTCAAATAAAAAAATCGTAATAGGCACGCACCGCCTGCCCAGACGGCCGATACCGCAATTTTTAAATCTGAAATATCTTCGAAAATATTATTTAAATCCCCTGCTGTAAAGGGCCATGTAGATCTGTATTAAAAACAAATTAACAATGTTTTTAAGGTATTTAATTGTATTAGGATTAATATATTGAATTAAAACTAAGGCCGACCTACCTAGTAAATACATTCACGGACCCTAATTTACTAAACAACCACTTTTTATGTACCCCAGGCAATAGCAATATATCGTTATCCCAATTGACCTATTTTGAATATCATCGCGCCGGGCCCTATTCATTTGTAATGCGAGAGTTGACAAGTTCCGAAGTATTAAACATATTAAAAACTTTAAAGTCTAATGCCGTGGGCTCTGATGATATTTCCTTAGACATGATATTGATGACATAACCGTTCTCCCTTAGAGCAGTGACGAGTATTATAAATACATCTATTAGAACAGGCGTGTATCCTAAGGTGTGGCAAGAAGCCGTCGTAAAACCATTACCAAAAAAACCCTTGCCGACCACTTTATCGGACCTACGGCCAGTAAGTATTTTGCCATGCCTGTCAAAGGTATTGGAGAGGGCAATCGCAAATCAAATCAGAGGATATCTTGAGAATCATAACATCTTACCGATTAAACAATCAGGATTCAGGAGAAGACACAGTACCTCCACCGCACTTCTCGACGTCGTCGATAATATCCTGCACGCAATAGATAAAGGGAAAGGTACTCTTCTCACTCTGCTAGATTTTTCCAGACCTTTCGACTGTCTTAATATCTCGCTACTATTGGCAAAAATGCGCTACTATGGTTTTGATATGGGGTCTGTTAATTGGTTTAAAAGTTATTTTGAACACAGGACTCAACGAGTTGAACTAAAGAATGATGATGGAAAAGTTTATCTCTCGGACGCAAAGGAAGTAAGTAAAGGGGTTCCGCAGGGATCAATTTTGGGTCCTTTGCTGTTTGCCATCTACAGTGCTGACATTAAGAATATTATAAAACATTGTGAATATCACATTTATGCGGATGACATTCAAATATATATGTAGGCAAATCCGAAAAATATTAAATGATGACCTTGAAAGAATAGTTGACTGGGCTAACTCGAACTCATTGGTCCTAAATGGCGGTAAGTGTAAATATATGGTTTTAGGATCTAAAAATCAGATTAGGAGCATATCTAATAAAGGAGTCAACATAACAATAAAAGGGCAAGATGTGGAGAGAGTATTTGAAGCGCGAAATTTAGGTTTGTTAATGGACGAGGAACTACGCTTTGAAAAACACGTAAATGCGCTCATAAGTAATTGCTTTTATAGGCTGAAAGTATTATATCAAATCCGCGATTATATTAATGAAGAAAATCGGATCCAACTTTGTGACTCTCTAGTATTGTCAAAGTTTAATTACATGGACGTTGTGTATGGCCCCCGACTATTATCGCGAACACAGCAGGCGATTCAGAGAGTGCAAAATGCATGCGCCAGATTTTATTTTAATATACCACCGCGAGCACATGTCACCTCGTATCTCAATAAGGCAAATATCTTGAAAATGGGATCGCGTAGGGTGATGCACTTTGCTACGTTGCTGTTTGGGGTTGTAAGGTCCGAAATTCCGACTTATCTCGCACAAAAGTTAGTGTAGTCACGAGACGTGCAGTCATATAAAACTCGGCGCTCTAGCTACTCTCTAGTGCTGCCACCGCATCGCACTGTAGCTTTCAGGGGAAGTTTCAGATTTGCTGCTTTCAAATGTTGGAACGTCCTTCCCCCGCCATTTCACTGCTTAAAGTCAGTGCAAACATTTAAAAAACAGTATAAAATGTTTTTACTGGAAGCACAAACCCGGTTGAGTTAGGGAATATTGATTCATCACAGTGAGTCAATATTTTTTAACTTAGCGTATTTTGACAGTTGAATATAAATCTGATTATTTTACTTTATAATCGTCAATTCAGAATCCTTCCAAAACTAGACTCAATATTTTTTAACTGATGATGACATAGGGCAATTATTATTTTAATTTAATCTATTAATCTATTTTGAATTTTTATGTGAACATGTAATTTGAACTGATTAATTTTATTATTAATCATAATATTTATAATTCCACTGATTATGAAATGACTTGGCAAACCAGGGTGTGGCGTCGAAATATAAATGTGCTGTTGATAGAATATTGTTTATAGGGGTAAAGGTCACGTCACACAAGTGGAAAATCTGCCACCTACACGTACACTAGACACACTCTCACACATATATAAGTATATTTTATTATGATGTTTATGTAATTATATTCTCTCAATATTATTTATATTTAGGTGCATCTCAATAGTATTAGTATTTAATTGTAATTGTATTGTTATATTTACTATATCATATTTATTGTACTTATATCATATTTATATTATGTAAAGATATTATATAAAAAAAATTCTGGAGCGATCTTGTCCGTGCGCCTACTCACTCGGGCTCACGGAAAATCAGCGTCAGGGTCCGATCACCGGACCACGGCACATGCTGAGTGGGTCCATTTACTTTGGACGTCGTAGCACAATGAAATTGTCATTTAGTGTGTTCTTACCGTAATTTTGTTATGCTTGTGTTGCGATGTGCAAAAATAATAAATTATTCTTTCTTTCTTTCTTTCTATTGGTTAAAATCGCTTCGAAAATTGGTACTTATATATCGTAAAAAGTGAATGACAAAAAAATATTGTGGGATATCCAAAAAAGATAAACATCGCGGAGTTTTCTATAGACCTTTTTAAAGTATACAATACTTAGTACATTATTTTGATAAATCTTGTAGGGTTCAGTCTGCGTTTGCAATCTTGTATAAGCGGAAAAAATGAAATTATTTACGACGTCACATTAAAAATAACAATATTTCTCCACTATTTGATAAATGTAATTGTACATACGAACTTTCCTCTTCAATCACTCTATCCATTAAAAATACCGCATCAAATCCGTTGCGTAGTGTTAAAGATTTAAGGGATTTAGGGACATAAAAAGCGAATTTGTTTTATACTATGTAGTGATAAGAAATTAGTATATTTTAAAAGAAAGTAAACGAATTCAAGCAAACACGAGACCTATCCGTAGATTACGCTGTAGCTGTAGGTACAGACCTACTACGAAATTCATTTTATTTACCATTACCATTGAAGTTAATGAATTCCCTTATTTGAGATAATTTCCTCATATAACGACAATTAAATAGCTGGTTTATCAATTAACAATTGTGTTCTAGGTCAATAATGAAAAACCGTGTTATTTAGTCAACAACACCAAAACTACTATCTTTATTCATATAAAAGAACTACGCACATCACCTTTGTAGGTTTTATAGTTGTAGACAAGACTGGATCAAGTTAATTCACTCTTGTGAAATTGTAATTGGAACCAACAAATCTTTTAATTTTTGACCATACACCTAATAAAGACAAGCAAAACAAAACAAGAGCCAATCGCTTTTTAAAATCACAATGCAAAACAGAACATGGCTATTTGTTATGATATTGCAAACCCTTAGCACTGGAAATGTACTTTCACAACAGATGCCAACATCAGAATTGAATTCAACAGATTACAGACCGCTGTCGTTTCTGAAAGTAGCGGAAGAATGCGGCCATCCAGGCGAAGAAGTTGAAGTGATAACTGAGGATGGATATATTCTGTCGCTGTACCACATACCCGGGAACCAAAGCCGGCCCGTGCTCATGGTGCACGGGAACACTCCCACCGCCAACTGCTGGATCGCCCGTGGCAACGACTCCCTCGCCATCACCATGGCTAGCCAGGGATACGACGTATGGGCGATCAACTTAAGAGGCACCACGTTTTCGAGGCGTCACGTTTCCCTCAACCCAGACACTCAAGCGGCCCAGTTCTTCAACTTCACCTACTACGAGCAGGGTGTGTATGACCTGGCGGCTACCATCGACTTGATCCTCAACAAGACGGGGCAGAGTCAGCTCCTTGCTATCGGACACTCCTTAGGCACCACTATAATATACGTACTCGGAGCAGAGAGACCGGAATACAATGAAAAAATCAAACTCGCAGTGTCACTAGCGCCGATATGTTTCCTCCAAGCTGTGCGAGGCATAGCAACTGTACCTTTGGCATTGTCACCTTTGTTGACTGGATTTTTCAACCTTTTCAACGTTCAAGAGATTCTCAGCTATTCACAGGTGCGACCTTTCACTCGCTTCTTTTGCCGAGGCCCCGTAGGATATTTTTTGTGTGTACAATTGATATTCTTTAGTGCCAGCGGTTTCGACTCCGATGGATTCGAGCTGGAGTTCATGCGTCCATTCTTTCGACAGCTACCTGGAGGCAGTTCGACGAAAACATTTGTCCACCTGTTTCAGATGGAAAAGCAAAACAGGTTTGCGAAGTTTGATTACGGAGTTATCAGGAACTTAGAAGTATATGGCGAACTGCAGCCGCCGGAGTTCGACTTGGGGAAGGTGACGATGAAGAGCGCGCTGTTTTGTGGGCAAAGCGGACTTCTTGTCCGGCATAAAGGACACGGAGCGGCTGAACCGGTCGCTAGCTAATGTGGTGCACTACCAGGTGATGCCGTACGAGAAGTTCAACCACGCGGACTTCGTGTGGGGACGTTACATGGATACCAATCTGTACCCCTACTTGTTTAAAGTCATAGATGAATACGTTTAAAGTCGTAAAAGAAAATATTTATTTGAATTACCAAGTACATTACGGTCCTAGTAGTGATTCTACAGCTACGCCTAGATTGTGCCCTAGCATATCTTCTGTGATGTTTTTTTTGCATTGACGCATCGATGATTATTTTTAATAAGAAAAATGTTATCGGTACAAAAATACTAAATGAGTTTGTGCTTCTAAGTCATATTTATTTATAAATTTACTCTTAATATAATAACAAAAATTGTAAGGAAATTTGTGTTACAATGAATTAATAAAACGCATTTCGTATTTATAATTTGTTATTCTGAATTTCAAGTAGCGCTAAATACGAAAACAACATCCCAAATATTCAACAGATTTTTTTTTGCTTTTTACATAAATTCAATGCATTTTTAGGCAATTGATGCTAATATTTCAATAGTGTAACATATCTGCCTTCGTAGCGTTTAGGGTTGTTTTAAATCACTGCGTGGGACGTAGGTTCAAATGCCGTGGGGAGACCACACAGTAATTATGCGATTTAGGACCCCCGACGCAAACTCGACGAGTTATTATAACTTTAACGAGTCTCTGTTCGTGTGTGTGCCTGTCCGTGGCAGCGAACGGACGGATTCTCGTACTAGCCAAAGTTCATCGTCGTCAGCACATTAATCGTTCTCACCGAGGGGCACGAGCCTACCCATACCTGGGTATATAGGCCATAGTAGACCACACGGGCATAGTGCGGATTGGCCGACTTCATGCACAACCTTTGAATCTCTTCGCACCTACCCGTACAGGTCATAGACGACCACGCGGGCCCAGTGCAGATTGACCAACTTCACGCACAACCTTTGAATCTCTTCGCAGGCATGCGCAGGTTTCCTCGCGATGTTTTCCTTCGCCGTAAGAACGTCAGATAACGTACATATAATTTCGAAAATTCAATCACGTGCGTGGCGGGATTTGAACCTATACCATCCCGGTTGGAGGCAACAGTCCACACCATTGAGCCACCGACGCTCTTAACCACTGGCTCATAATCCAACCAAACAATAATGCGTTATCTATTCCTCAACTCAAACTACGCTAATTTAAAAATTGGCTTATAGGCTCGTTATTTGCATTTATTTAATTATTTGGTTATCAAACAGATTGTGTCAAGTTACTTCTGTAATATAAGTGCAATAAACGCTTACAGCTATAGTGCAATCCCAAAACAAGTCTATCAAAAACGGGTATTGTGTCTTAAAAGCAAAATTTACACTCATTCGTTCTATTTTATGGTAATTTTATTTGGTAACACCATCAAACAACATTCTATTATATAATTATCATTTTAAAATAATACATTAAAATAAATTTTAAACATCCACTGACATTCACACAGCACCATCTACCCAAGTTAAGCGAAAGCCTGATTGTGGGTACTAAACAAGTAATAAACAACGGATAAACATACTTATATACATTTTCATGTAAATACATACATGTTATACATAGAAAACACCCAGACCATTATTATTACAAACAGACATGTTCATGCACACAATTTTTGTACTGCCGGAGATCGTACCCGGAACCCTTGGTGTTGCAGCCGACGTCTCAACCGCAACACCAAATGGGTCGTCAAAATAGTGCTGGAATACTAAATTGACAATTTACATTTGGATTCAAAAAGTATCGTAATTACAGATTAAATAAATCCGTGGTCGTAATGGAATAGAATTTAGGCTCTGGCTAGCAGGAGTATATCTTCGAAAAACAAGGTTTGCTAAGGTCTTGCCACTCAGTGAATTTTATGGCAGAATATGATGAATAATTACGAGCATACAAACGCCAGTTACATTAGTATTCTGCGTATAAAAATGCGTTTAACATCAAAGTTTAACGATCCAAATCCACTAAATAACATTACATAGCTTTACACGAGTTTTGATTATAGAAGATATTGAACTTTGAACAAATAATTTTATTGGAATATTTGCTAATATAATTTTCCAATTTATGAGTTTGCAAAAATCCATATAAAAATTGTATCTACAATATATAATTAAATTTCAGTACACATAAATCAACGGAATATAAACTTGTCTACATAAGTTAATATATTTCGCTATAATTAATATGCAGGTGTGTCACGCATATTCCACGATCAGTATATTATTACAAAGTATTTTATGCCCCCGCCAAATCGAGCGCGAAGCAAACACTGCCATACCATCCTTTACAGGAATCATTTCACCACATTTTCAGTCCCCTAGTTTAGAACCCTTAGATATGACCAGGGGGTTACCGCCATCTCTTAAAACAGTGTTACAATAATATTTCTTCGTCTTTTCTGATACAAAAATGCTGACGTAACATTATAACAATATAGTTTCTAGAGATTGCGGTAACCCCCCAAAACGCTGAAATTTTTGTCACCCAGGAACCTATAATTACATACTTTAAATTCAAAATTTGAAGTCTGTAGGTCATTTAGTTCCGAAGTTAAGCGAAAGCAGTTTCGCATTTGACACTCACTCACTAATGATCTTCAAAATAGAACTAGTACGAGTACTTCCCATAAGCTAAGCGAGCTGAAATTTAGTACAGAGTTAGGGTTCATATACGGGGAAATCTATAAAAACTAAGAGAATACTCCTAGTTTGAAATATCTGGTGACCCTGATTAGAAACACAAGAGACCAACCAAAAGTACAAAAGTACCGCGTTTTACAATAAATATTCAGCTTAGTGAGCCGCTTCATTTGATTTCAAGAATCGGAGGTCTGCAGAATCGGATATGAAGAACCCTCAGCTGGTCTCAGCTGTAATTCAATATTGTAATGCCCTTTCTACTATTGGTTGAAATCAAAAGTCTTTGCAAAAATCCAGCAAAGTGGGACAAAGCTTCTAATTTAATCTAGCCTATAATAGTGACCCACTGCTGGTAAAGAATAATAAAACAAATCAATATGCCAATATTTTTACATTAAATTTTTGGTGGATACCACTTATGAGAAGCATGTTGAGGAAATTTGAAAAGAAACGACCACATAAAATATAACAATTTTAATAATAAATATTAATTTAAAAATACTGGTGTTGAGTGTTTTGAGGTCATTTGGAACTATCAAACATAGTTTTCTAAAACATTGAACAAGTACGGGTACAGATTGGTGTCCATGTTACTCCCCACACGAAGTCAGCGTGGGTTGAAATTCTCGTACCGGCATCACCTGGTAGTGCACCACGTTAGCTAGCGACCGGTTCAGCCGCTCCGTGTCCTTTATGCCAGAACAAGAAGTCCGCTTTACCCACGACAGCGCGCTCTTCATCGTCACCTTCCCCAAGTCCGAGCTCCGGGGCTGCAGTCGGCCATACACCGCCAAATTCCTTATAAAATCCATAATCGAACTTCGCGAACTTGTTCCTTTACTCATCTGAATCAAGTGCTTGAACGTTTTCAACGAACTACCACCGGGCCACTGCCGGAAAAAAGGTTCCGTGAACTCGTTCAAAGCCATCTGTGTCGAAACCCATGATCCCGAAGACTGCTAATTTTACACATAGCGGATAGCCAAGAGGCTGCCGACAGCAATAATTTAAAATTGGTAAAATCTGTGGGTAACTGGACACCTCTTGCAAGTGAAGTACATCTGAAGCTGCTGTCAACAAAGGTGAAAAAAACAAAGATATTGTTGACAAGCCTCGTAATTGAAGGAAACATATCGGTGCTAGTGACACTGCGAGTTTGATCTTTTCATTGTATTCCGTGTCTCGCAGCTCCGAGTACATATATCACAGTGGTGCCCACGGAGTGTCCGATGGTGAGAGCTGACTCTGCCCCGTCTTGTTGAGGATCAGGTCGATGGTAGCCGCCAGGTCGTACACACCCTGCTCGTAGAAGGTGAAGTCGAAGAACTGGGCTGCTTGAGTGTCTGGGTTGAGGGAAACGTGACGCCTCGAAAAACGTGGGCCCCTTAAGTTGATCGCCCACACGTCGTATCCTGGCTAGCCAGGGGATGGCGAGGAGATGTTGCCCGGACGATCCAGCAGTTGGCGGTGGGAGTGTCCGTGCACCATGAGCACGGGCCGGCTTGGTTCCCTGGATATGTGGTACAGCGACAGAATATATCCATCCTCAGTTATCACTTCAACCTTTCACCGGGATAACCGTTTTGCTTTTGATACTTCGAGGAACGACAAAGGTTCCTTGTATGGTAAACCAGTTTCTGACTGTGGAAGTAGCTGTGGCATCACACTATAGTTACATAACATATGTAATATTAACATAACACCAATCCATGTTCTATTTGGCAATAACGGAAAAGCAGAAATAAATGACTCATTATGGTGACAAGTCAAGGAATTGATTTCTAGATTGACAGCAAAACCCGTCTAGTACAAGCCTAAACTAGACACTAAAGAATCTGAAGGCCTGAGACACTTTTATATGACTTATGCTCCGATAACAAAAATTGCATTCTTCTTAGTACTATCTTGTGGATGAATTGTAAATAGAACAACTGATATCAAATTCTATATGGTGACGTTAAAAGCATCCAAATATCGAAATGTTTTTTCTGTGAATCTATAAATTTGGTATACACTTTCTTCGGACAACAAACCAAATAAGAGGTTTGCTTCCGTTTCCATTCCGTATTTGGTTTTGCAAAATACAATAGCACGGTATATATACTCACATATTCTTTGTCATCTTACATTTAAATCTCGATTTTCCCCTTTTCATCATTAAGAACTTGTCTCTTGTAATTTATGAAGCAAAATTTAAAAGCAAAAAGGCAGGAATATCTGTAACTAGTAAATAACCGGGTATATGAAACCTAACATCTTTATCTCGGGTGTCGGCAGCAATGGCACAGTGCGGCATGAATAATAACTGCTTTAGTTGTTGGTCTCAAGCAATGCCGCTCTGTCATGGTCAGGCGTATCACTTACCATCAGTGAATGTCCTAGCAGTCTTAAACACTTTGTAACATAAAAAATATCTTTCCTGCGATGACTATGTGGAAATGGTACTTGTTTTAAATTATTCGAGTAGATTTACATGTTACGTATTCAATATACATCCAAACAAAAACATAAAAGCATAAGATAAGGAAAGAGACAAGTCTTAAAATTCCAAAAAAATTCGATATCTAAAACGTTTCTCTTGAATGTCAGAAATTACGAAGTTACGCGTGTGCGGTGTGCTGAAATCTGCAAAAACTAACAATGAAAAATTTTCTTTCATACATCATGACCAGAGTTGTGTACATTTATTAATAAAATAAATATATCTCAAGGACGTATAAAAATACGGACGCTGTCTTGCTTACAAGAAAAAAAATGATTCGGCCAGTTAGTAAGGAAAGCTAGTAGCAAACAATTGGCTCGCATCTGTTAACAGATCCGAGAAAATCAACTAAAAAGAGCATGGCTTCCGTGCAAAAAAGGGGGAAAACCGATGTGATCAAAAAAGGAAAAACACCTTTCGTAGATTATATCACACAATTTATTCTTGAAAATTAAAAATATAATTATTCATAAAATGGATTAAAACTGTAAAATGTCAAAAAAAATTCAAAAATATAATGATATATACAACGGCGGATCAGGAGGGGGTCATGGGGATCATGACCCCCCCTGAGCTATTTTTAAGTGCTATACTATCGTACATTAACAAAATACCTTATAAGTCCTTAACTTGACTACTACTATGTGACCCCCTCCCGGCCTTTGGATATATAACACAAACAGTAACAAGAACATTAATTTTGATGCTTATAATGAACCTAAATCAACTGATATTGTATAATAAAATTGAGCCTACCTACTTTGGTTGTATACGAGAAACCATTTTTGCCAATTTAATTGCAAGGTTAAGGTCATAAATCTGCTGCGATTTAATGAAGAAAACTTAAACATGGATACAAACATCGGTGGCACGCACAGTCAACAAGGTTTAACATTATCATAAAATTTGCACATAGCCACAAATTGCTATCCGGTTTGTTGACGGTCACTGGGGTCGGCCCCGGAGCTGGATAGGCTCAATGACCCTAACTAGTTATATGCCATCCATTTCCGCGTTAGCTTACACCCACAGCGGGTGCGGTAGCAGACGCGTGTGACAATTAAGAATCTTAGAATCCATACTTGAATTACAAATGTGAAAGTGTATTTGTTTGTCCGTCTTTCACGGCGAAACGGAAGGACAAATCGTGATTTTGAAGTGGTGATAGCCAAAAGGGTGGTGAGTGACATTTGGTTGCTCTGTCACTAACAAAAATCTTGCATCGTTTTTTTGGAAATCAGCAAATCTAATAAATATATTTATTAACTCACGTAAAAAAAATAATTTAAAAAACATAAGTACGAATATCATGCATCGGGCATGACTCATGAGAAATATCTGCCCTCTCAATTCCATGTTGCTGTGCTTGTAAAGGTCCATGTCATCATCATCATCATCAGCTCATTAAACGTCCCCACCGAGGGGCACGAGCCTACCCGTATAGGGTGATTAGGCCTTAGTCATCCACGCGGGCCCAGTGCGGATTGGACGACTTCACACACAACCTTCGAATCTCTTCGCAGGCGTGCATGAAGGTTCCTCTCCCTTTTTCATGTTTCGATGTTTATATTTAAAAAATAATAATATAAGTATGTTTATCCGTTGTTTCTTCTACGGACGACAAAGCCCGATACACCTTTTGTAGCAGCGGGTAGGCTCGTGCTCCTCGGTGGGAACGTTAAATGCGCTGATGATGGTACGTTGATTAGTAGGTACTCATATTACACATTAATGCCTAGTTTCTCTCTCTCTCTCTTAACCTATTCCAGTCCACTGCTGGATAAGGTCTCCCCCAATTTGCGCCATATCCCGGTCTTCCGCTTTTCTCATTCAGCTTCCACCACCGACCTTTCGTAAGTCAACGGTCCATCGGGCCGGAGGACGTCCTACGCTACGCTTGCCGAGACGCGGTCTCTACTCCAGAACTCATCTGCTAACGGCCCGAGGTTCTGCGACATACGTGACTAGCACACTGCCACTTCAACGCCTAGTTTGGCACTGTGTAAATGTTAATGGATATTTACTTATATATCAACTTGCTTATAAGCAAGTTGAAATTACAATAGCAGAGTTAAATATAAGAAACTGTTGTCTAAACTGTGTCTTGACGAGCATCAATAGAATAGTCCAATGGACTAACATGGTCCCATATAAGACTCCATGGTCTTCATAACTGATGCGGAGTATTGTCTAGCAATATGTACCTAAAATAGTATCGGTGGCTCATTGGTGTGCTGCCTCCGGTGCAAGTTCTAATCCCCCACGTACCAATGTATTTCGAAATTATTTCGACCGTCCTACGGTGAAGGAAAACATCGTGAGGGGACCTCATGCATGCCAATCCGTACTGGGCCCGCATGGATGACTAACACCTAATACGCTCGGTGGTGACGTATAATGAGCTGATGATGAATGAATGATATGAACCAACCTTATGCTGATGTGGTGGAATGAATTATTCCTGACCTCGTCGATGGCTGAAGAGCTGCCTCCGGGCGGTGATCTTCCCTGGGCGGTTTAGCAATGTATGAATAGACTGCGAGCTGGTGTTGGCCGGTGCCGTGAAAATCGGGTAACATGGGAATATTCCAAAAGCAGGCTATGCGACTGTAGTGCCCCTCAGACAATGGAGCACCTACTGTCCTGCCCGAACTGTCCATCTTCGTGCGGTTTCCTTGACCTCTGGATGGAAAATTAAAGGGCGATTAAAGTGGCCCAATATTGGTCGCGCTACCATATTTAACTTGTGAATCCTTATCGACTCGAGAAATGTGCCTACCTCTCAATCAGACCATATTATTACATTTGATCCGCATTTCTGCGGCCTGTAGAATATATAAATATATTTTTAACATAATCAAAGCCATTCAAGCCATCCATAGAACTCGTTATTACATTGGGTGATTATTTAAATTAATAAATAGTATGTTCACGACATCACAACATTTATGTTAATTTAATTTAGCAAAACCTTCTGATACTTAAAAATAACAAAAACAGCCTTGCTGACCCTAACCTTACTAAATAAATGGTACTAGGTAAATGTTTTTAAAGCTGTATCTTATTCTCTCTCACTCAGTTCTGTCTCATTCATTTATAAAACAAAAACTATCGCAGCCCCCCCCCCCACACACATACTTCCGTGCGGTAAAAGTCACACCTTGTGCTCATTATTCGTCCCAACCTAGGGGAACGAGCCTACCCGTATAGGATGTTTATTAAGTCGTCCACGCGAACCCAGTGCAGATTGGCCGACTTCACGCACATCCTTTGAACCACTCCGCAGGCGTGCGCAGGTTACCTTCACTGTAAGAACGTCGGACGGACGTGCATATAATTTCGAAAATTCGATCCCACCAAAAACAGCTTTTTTTAAAGTGTAGGCAAGTCGACCACATTTAAGGTTTGCCCTGTGAAAAAGATATCAGATCTCATGAAGAGCCAAGCTTCTTTTTGAATCTACACGGCCTCATTATACCGACCCTAACTTCAACAAATTTTATATATCAGTAAATAGGTATAGGCTTCGATGTTTGGCTCATCTCGAAACACATAAGTGCAAAACACTTCTATTTCACGGGACGATATCTGGCATTGCGGTGGTACCTTCCTAAACGGCTCTGTACCGAGTGTACCACCTAGTACATGATAGTAGTAGTATGGTCAAACTCTCTATACATAAGACAGTCATGGACAAAAGTAAGTGAGAAGGTATTTGAGCTATAAATCAGACAGCCAACTTCGTCCACTCTTTCTCTCTTTAAACTATCGTGGTCCACTGCTGGACATAGGTCTACCCCATTTTGCGCCAGATATCCTGGTCCTCCGCTTTTCTCATCCAGCTTCCACCAGCGACAATTCGTCTGTCCATCGCCGGAGGGCACCCTAATCCTCGTCCACTACTGAACCCCTAAAGTACACCAGCCATTGGAGCTATACAAAGTGAAATAACATACTTCATTGAAACGTATTTGAAGCTAACTATTCAAAGCGATGCTAAAACTGTGTGCGTTATTACCTAAATGTACACGACGAAAGATGAAATTATCGTCAAAGAAAACTATTATACTAATTTCGGGGTTTATTTTGACTCAAATTTTAATAAAGTAAAAATACGGAATGTATTACAGGTAAGTTGATAAAAACATTTAATTCGCGTACTGTAACTGACACTAATATATATGTTTACAGTCGTCTGCGATCGTCAAGTAATTAATTACGCCTGTATCACATTTGTTTTCATTTAACATACGACAATTTTGTAAAACTTGAGACTACATAAAGTAGGTAAACATTGATAGAATGATAAAGATTTTGTAATTAATGGTACTCTTAAAATATTATAGAGTTGCCATTGCATATGTTTAAGGCTAGGATAAAAAAAACTTACTAAAAAAGGTCAACAATGTTGACTGATTGAAAATCTAGAGTTTAATTTCGGAAGATTCAAAAGTTGTTAGTTATTGCCATTATTATAATCCTACGTTTCGGATTAGTTTCATAGACAATAATTCTAATCATCGTCATAAAAATGTTCTTACATTGGGTGATTTAGAAGTAATTTATTATAGCACAGGAACATAGTAAAATTGACAAATTCTAGAAACACTGTTTAGTTCACAAATCTTACGACGGTATTGTAGTCGCATGTATAATATGTAGCGTCGATAATGTAGTATAATAAACTAATTTTAACGATTATTTAAACACATTACATTATGCTATTAAATAAAAGAATATAACAAAAAACAGTTTGAAACGGATTTTATATTCCAATTCTTAAATATTTTGCACTTAAAAGATACATTTGAAATATCCAAATATACGAAATAAACATAAAATGCATTATTTTCCTTAAGTAAGTTGAAACTTAGAGTCGTATCTAATTAATTATTTGTATGTTGGTGCACATAATTCTTAAAATTAGTACAGGTACACTTATTTTGCCAGAAGAAACTATCTAAATTATTCATATGTACTTTCCCAATACATCAAAAAGATATGGATACAGATTACTCGGCATGTTACGTCCCCACACAAAGTCTACATGATTAAACTGTTCGTAGGGCATGACCTGGTAATGTACCACGTTAGGGAGCCAACTTTTTAGTCGCTCCACATCTTCAAGCGTTGACAAAAAGTCAGCGCGACCCACGAATATTGCACTCTTCATTGTCACCTTACTCAAATCGAATAACGGTGGTTCATCGCTCCCATATTCGATTCGGTTTTTAGCAACACCGTAGTCAAATTTTGCAAATTTGTCACGGTTTTTGAGCTGGCCCAAGTGCACAAAGGTCTTCCTCGTAGATCCGCCGGGCCAGTGCCCAAAGAAAGTATTTGTAAACTCTGGCTCAAAGCCGTCAGGGTCGTATCCAAGACTCCCGAAAACCATTCCTTTTACGCAAACTTCATAGCCTAGTGGCTGTAAACATGATAACTCCAGTAGAGGTCCAACTTGTTTCCCGACTAGCAACTTCCTGTGCGTTCACTAGTGAAAAAGCTGCGTTGAGAAATGAAGCGAATACCGCACTTAGAGTGCTCAAACCTTTTAGATATTTACAAGAACATATTGGTGCCAGAAACACAGCAAGTTTTATCTTATCGTTATATTCAGGCTTTTCTGCGCCCAAGACTAATAATTGCGTAGTGCCTACCGAATGGGTGATGGCCAGGAGCTGTTCTTGTCCTGTTTGATCCAAAACATAATCTATAGTTGCAGGGACATCGTATATCGCTTGCTCGTAAAACGTAAAATTAAAGAACTGGTTCGGTTGAGTGTCTGGGTTTAAAGAGACGTGACGTCTCGAATATCTGGTACCTCTGAGATTGATCGCCCATATATCGTAGTCTTTCTCAGCCATAGTGATTGCTAGAGATGCATTTCCTCTTATGATCCAGCATCTGAAGTGGTGTGTTGCCGTGGATCATAAGTACAGCACGACTCTTGTTCCCAGGTATGTGATACAATGTTAGTATGTACCCGTCTTCGGTAATCACGTCGTGTTCTTCAGCGGGATGTCCATATTTAGCTGCGAGTTCCGGAAACGTTAATCTACCATCTTCAGATAACCTATATTGCGATAGTCCCAATAGCTGTGCTAATACACCAAAATTGCTGATAGCTAATAAGATTATAGGAACTAAAACAATACCATTTAGGATGTTCATTTTGTAACAATTTCAGAAAAAAACGGAATCCGATTGTGTTAATTGTTTCATGCACTACCAAAATGATTTCGGGTTCGTAAGCCACTAAATATGATACAATGTTTGAACAGCTTTTATATGCCTAAAATGTTATTACAAGCCAGTATGAGTGAATTTATTTATATAGATGCACATGTGATAGTATACCCCTAACCTTATAATTAAAAAATAACCATATGAGTTATTTTTAAAGTTTGATAAATCTTGCAAAACAACCAAACAACATATGATGAGGTGACATAAAGAATCTAATTTCTAAAAAGCGAATATTCTACGAGTATGAGAGTCAAATCTTCCTTTAATCAATGCTAACAACGAGGAAAGAACATTTCATTTCTAGTGAGACAAATACTCGTCTGCTAAAATTAATATTTCAATAATTTCATCTCATTCTCATTCTACGTATACTAGCTTACTCTTTAGGTATATTAATATAGTGAAGCCTTAATAAGGTATTAATGATTTGTCTCCCGCCTGCAATAATGTAATTATGTTTGCGCTATATGGTAGAGCTTAATTTTCCATTTTCAGTGGGTATTTAAGCAGTCGAGTCTGCGTTTATTTTTTTATTGTATGTTTATTTCAGTCAACTAATAGGTATAAGTTCAAACAGCTCTAAGTAAAGAGATTTCTATTTTATGAAAAATATCAATTTTAAGCTCAATATTTCGGAAACGAAGCGGTTCGCTTGTATCGTAAACGGTTTTTCACACAATCATACTATTTTTTAACCCGATTCAACGATACAAAATGGCGTTTAAAATCCGCCGAAATTTTAAATATTTAAACTTTTTGAATGTACCAGTGACACCCGTGCTATGATAACTAATCTATTGATACTTCATACGTTCAAATCCGTCAATCCGTACAGGCTGCAGCAGGGAATATGGAAATCTACATAGACGAGTGCGCTTGAATAACGTATCTTCGGCGGTCGGGTAAAATAGGATATCACGTCGCAATGTAGTGATAGATCTTGTATGATGCAGTCACCGAATCTTTATCACTTTTATTTGCATTTTAATTAACTTTCTCAAACGGACGATAAGTGTTTCCACGTTATATAAGTCATATTTGCTAGGAAAGACAAACTCTGCAGTCGTAAGCCTAAGAAACAAATATGCAAATAACCTAAAGTCCACGTATAATTTTAATTTCTTTTAATATAATTATATAAGAATTGCGTATTTAGCTTTTTATGTCATACTAGTTATTGCGCGCGACTTCGTCCGTGTGGAATAGTTACTTTGGGCTAACGCTTACTTAACTCGCTACTTCGTTTATATGAGTTAAAACTGCGATATCTCCTAAGATATTCATTTAAACTGAATGAAGTAAAGTGCAACTTTGTTTAAAGTGAAATACTTGTGATAAATATCGTATTTATTTGGATAATATTTATTTGGATTTATAAAAACACCTTCGCAAATAATGCATTATTTTAGAAAAATATTTTTAGCTAAATGTAGGTTATAGACAGCTAACCTTAAAAGATATGTATATGCTGACTTTTTTAGACCTTTTAGAGGGGAACAATACTTAAATATATGTATGATAGCATGATTTTTGCGAAACTTTAACCGTTTACGCAGCGTATACAGCGGAAGCTCTAAATATGAAAAAAAAACGATTTTGAAACTTTCTTTATTGCTGCTCCGCTTTATTGCTCATAGCGTTAGATGTATAGCCTATAGCCTTCCTCGATTAATAAGCTATCTAACACTGAAAGATTTTTTCAAATCGGACCACTTGTTCCAAAGATTGAAGCGTTCAAACAAACAAATAAACTCATCAGCTTTATAATATTAGTATACATGGATATGTGTGCAGTTAAAGGTGCAATTTGTCTACCTCTCACTCTAAAATTACATAATGAAATAAGTAAGTAGTGCCTTTGCACAAAAACATGTATTTTGCTTGGTAAATCTGCTGAATCTAAAACGGCGATATAACAGTGAAGGCTTGTCAATAATTTCATTTCGCTGCACATTTTAAATCTATGCTATTAATAAATAAATAATTATAATTATCCACTGACATTCACACAGCGCCATCTAGCCCCATCTCAAACGTGAAGAAATATTATGGGGTACTAAACAACGAATAAACATACTTATATACATTTTTATTGTAAAAACATAAATATTATAAATAGAAAACACCCAGACCATTACAAACAGACCTGTTTATGCACACAAATGTCTGTATTGCCCTGGGATCGAACCCGGAACCCTTAGTGTTACAGTCGACGTCTCAACCGCAACACCAAATGGGTCGTCAACCCACTACACTATACTAAGAATATTAGTTGTTTGTCGCTTAGCTCAAGTTAGACTAAGTTTCATCTAAAAACACGACTAGAATAGCAGGCTTAACTTTGCCTTTCTAAATACGCGAGTTGCAGTAAATTTTGCTTTTCAGCACAGATAATTTAATATATTATTATATTTTCAGTAAGATATTTCATTACATGCATTAATGTAATTTATAAAAATGTATTTCCATTTTTATGAAAAAAAGTAAAACGAAAAGATATATTATACTATATTATATTATACTTTCCGAACTTTATCTACAATTATCTTTTATATATATATTTTTTTTAGAAAATTTACCATTTACATCAAAGTTCAAGAAAATTTAAAGTAAATAAAAATGAACACGTTATAATTTACGTGTTTATTCATTAATTTTATGTGCATAGTAAAATAAGAAGCTGTTTGTTATAAATTTGCTGTAAGTAAATTTGAAATTCAAATTTAATTTTTCAGCATAACTTGTGACGTTAACAATTCAGATGAAAGAAATAAAACCTTCGCGTATATTATAAAATGTGACATACCATAAGTAATCAACAGCTCTAGGAACCATAAATACAAATTAGTGTTAATTATTATTTATGCTTTAGTCGAATTTCTATGCAACAGCTATTATAACTCTTTTTACGTTACGAATTGTGTTCATGGACTGACAGACGCTCACCTGATGGTAAGTGATGCGCCTGACCAGGACAGAGCGGCATTAAAGGAGACAAACAACTGATAAACAGTTATTATTCTCTATCAACCGCACTGCGCCCGTCGCCCGAGACAACAGATGTTAGGTCTTTTATACCCGGTAATTTCACTAGCTACTGTGCCCGCATCATGAAACACAAAAGTGTTCTTGTTTTCGAACAGAAAGAAACCGCACAAAGTGATTTTACTATGCGGTCTTTCCACGAAATTCGAATATCAACTCGAATCTTGAATGACTCCTCTGTACTGACTTGAATTTCTACATTTTTATCACAGACATCCGAATATACAATTAGACTGGACAAGCCGCCAAGTTTATAGGCAGTCCCAGTGTCGCAATTTCTTTTCCGTTCTTACCTGTGAAAAGTTATTCTATTTCTTGGTAAATTTACTGATTCATTGCGATGATGGCATGTTACAATTGCACAGAATGGCATTTTGGAAAAAAACGGTAATTTTTTCTAATATTCGTGCGTCTTGACTCGTCTCACAGAGCGTAAACTGGCAGCCAGTGTATGCTCGTTGAGCTTACATTTGTCGCACTTTAAACGCGGCTTGCCCCATCTCCTGTATTGGGAAATCTGTGATTTTTATATATATAGTTATATAAAAATGTAGTAATTCAATTATATTAAGCAAAATTAAGAATCTTCTAAATACATAAAATTATTATGCAGACGTATATTTCAGTCAAGTCTTGTAATATTATTAGAGTTCTTAAATCTTTTTCAATCAACGCTGCATTTATCATGGGCAAGCGTATGTCATGCCATGTCGAGCGAACCGTTCACTTCATGACAAAAAAACCTCTAAAATTATGGGTAGACAATTCATTTTAACAACATGCGTATAAAAGTGATTACTGTATTTATTCTTGTTATGTACTTACTTTATTTAATTAACTGATTCAACATGCAATTTGCATATGAAATTGGGAGATGGAATAATATGACGGGACAAATATATGAAGGCCACATGTATTCGAGACGTGTGTATTTAGGAATTTTCTGTAATACTTTTACCTGATGATGACAAAGGAATTATTAGTACATATAATATTTATTTATTAATTAGTGTCGGTGGCTCAATGGTGTTTGACTGTTGCCCTCCTACCGCGAGGGCGCAAGTTCAAATACCGTCACATACCAATGTGTTTTCGAATTTTCGAAATTATATGCACGTTTATCTGACGCTCCTACGGTGAAGGAAAACATCGTGAGGAAATCTGCGCCTGCGAAGGGATTCAAAGGATGTGCGTGATGTCGGCCTATCCGCGCTGGGCCCGCGTGGACGACTAACTATACACTAGCGTTCGGGTAGGCTCGTGCCCCCATTAAGAATATCCCATTTCTGTTTCCCTGCTTCATACCTACAATTACCGAACGCGTCGCTAGTTGCGAGCACTTCATTTCTGCAAATAAGCAGTGCATACCCTGTGCGTCCAACTAGGAAAATGTAGGCGATCTGCTGTCATCAACAGCAACATTTGCCAAAAATGAGAATTATTTACAAAAGTTACAAGTTACGTCAGGTCTTCACGTCGACGATTCCGCAATACTTAAAGACAAAAGTCTTTGAGCAATGCGTCCGACCCGTACTTACATACGCAGCTGAGACATGGACACTGACTGCGGGATGGGTTCACAAGTTCAAGGTCACTCAACGCGCAATGGCGCGAGCTATGCTCGGGGTCTCTCTTAGGGATAAGATCAGAAATGATTTAATCCGTAAGAGAACTAAAGTTACCGACATAGCCCGCCGGATCAGCAAGTTGAAGTGGCAGTGGGCTGGTCACGTATGTCGCAAAACCGATTGCCGTTGTAGCAGACGAGTTCTGGAGTGGAGACCGCGTCTCGGCAAGCGTAGGACGCCCTCCGGCCCGATGAACCGACAACTTGCGAAAGGTCCCTGGTGGAGGCTGGATGAGGAAAGCGGAGGACCGGGATATCTGGTGCAAAATGGCCTATGTCCAGCAGTGACTGCGATAGGTTGAATAGGATAATTATTTATTGTTTTTGCGATAAGTGTCTCTGTCACATAAGGTTCTAAATAATTCGCCTACATTTTCAACTCTCAAGTTTTTCCTATAATTTTTCATCCTACCAATTCAATCAGTCAGATTTTAATCGCCATTAAGCCCCATTAAAATTACTTGGTAAGTAATATCAGCAACTGCTTCTGAACATTTATATATTTTATTCATTATTTGGGTTTTGTATAGCTATTTTTCAACATAATCGTTTTTAACAATTATTCAAATTCATATCCAACTAAAGCGTGTGCTTAGCGAGAAGCGAAATGACGAGTCGATAAGTTTGACAGTAATTTACATTTGTCCATAAATCTTCACCCAGCGTATGAGACAAGATGTATGGAGCAGTATGTGAATCGTTACTTAATAAAATCACCATAAAATCTTTTATGGTAATTGTGTTAAAGGAAAACAATGTATTGAAAACCACCATATTCGGAATATTAATTATATCTTAGTCATAATATTAATATTTGATCATTTTAATTTTTTTAAACATGAGTATTGTAAAAATATGTGAAACTATAAATTTTATGAAACTTTAAAAATAATAATTTAAGAGACATTGATCATCATCATCATGGCGCTAGCTGCCACATTAAAGATCGTATCCGTAATGAAAAATCTTTTATAAATCTAAAAGTGAAGAATTTAAAATCTATATACACAACAATTTTAGATGAAGCACTTGAGAGAAGGCAAGACATGGGCTGCTCTTGATCTAATATACCACAAAACATTGAGATAACGTTGTTTACCATCAATGCCGCACTGCAGCTGTCTCTAGAGTCTTTTATATCCGCTAAATTTTCTAGCTACAGTGACCTCATATCAAAACATTTAAAAAAAATCTATTTCACACTCTTTATCTGGCACTGAGGTGGAACATACTTAGACGACTCAGTACTGATTCTATCACCTAATTACTGCTTGTCGCGTAATTACTTACCGACTATAATAAAACACATTCATACAAAGTAAACTTATATTTAAGAATCCTAGATTAATATCACATATTATTTGCGTCTTCAGATGTATTTCTCAATCAAAGGTAACAGGTATGGGTAAAGATGCACGGGCATTTGACGACCCCACACAAAGTCTGCATGGTTGAATGTCTTATACGGCATCAGTTGGTAATGCACAAGATTCGGAAGTGAAGCTTTCAGCCTTTGTGAGTCTCGAACTGTTCCCAAAAAGTCCTCTCTACCTACAAAGATGGCCGATTTCATTGTAACTTTGCCTAAGTCAAACAATGGTGCTTTGGTATTATTGTAAACCACTAAGTTACCTTGTGGCCCATAATCATATTTCGCAAATGCACTTTTACTTATTATTTGTATCAGATGCCTGAATGTTTTCGTCGACGAACCACCGGGAAAGTGTCCCAAAAATGTTCTGCTAAATCCTGGCTCATACCCTGCCTCGTCATAACCGAGTACACCAAAAAATCCCAATTTTATGCACAAATCGTAACCCATTTGAGATAAGCAGATCGCTTGCAGGGTCTCTGCTGATTGTTTGTGTGAGAAAATTTCCGGTATTCTTAAAGATTCCATAATATCCATAAACAATGGGCCTACGGTAGGAGCTAATTGTAATATCCACGTAGTTGTCCAAATAACATATTGGCGCCAATGATATGGCTAGTTTGATTTTTTTATTATACTCCGGTTTCTCAGATCCCAAGACGTAGAACACTGTAGTGCCGACTGAGTGGCCGATGGTTAGAATCTGTTTCTCTCCTGTTCTTTTCAGAATGTAGTCAATAGTTGATGGTATATCATAAATTCCTTGCTCATAGAAAGTGAAATTATAAAACTGATTTGCGTTTTTATCGGGATCAAGATATAGGTGGGTCGCGAATAAGTATTCCTCTCTTAAGTTTATTGCCCAAACATCGTAGTTTTTTCGGGCCAATGTTATGGCTAAAGACGATTTTCCTCTCATAATCCAGCAGTCGGAGGTTGGTGTGTTGCCGTGCACAAGGAGCACAGCACGACTTTTATTCCCCGGTATGTGGAACAGCTTCAGGATGTATCCATCTTCGGTGACGACGTCATGGCCTTCTGCTGGATATCCATACTTCGCTGCCAGTCCGTTAATAACAGTCTCCCATCTTCTGATAACCTATTTACGAAAGGTGTTCTTAGAGGATCCGTTATATTGTTTGCACTTGTTGTTATTGTAAATAAAATAGTGAATAATATAAAACTTAACATGTTTATGACTGTTATCTATATTTCTTCTCCGAATGGCAAAACTAGTAATGCGCACATTTTGATATCTCTGATATATATTCTGCTAAATCTCAATAGTCACACGTATAAAGTCCTATGTATCGTTTTATTGGTATTCACGATACATGATTGTATCTGTCAAAAAACGTTAAACTTATGTAAGTTATTAGTTATTTAGTAGATTTGTGGTTATGGCTGGGCGCAATAAATTTTTCGGCCTCAAAACTATTTTTTTACTATGTATAGTTGGGAATTTTAATCAAGTACATTTATTTGTAAAATCATTTCATTTACTCCAAATTTTGGTTTTGGCTGTATATTTTCACGTGTTTGCGTTTTTAAGGATCTTTTTTATTTGTATTTATTACATTTTGTAATTTTAACGGACACAAACGTTCTTCATTTTTGTTATTTATTTTACAAGAACGTAAAATATTGAAAACTATTTCTATTTGTTTTATGGAATGCCTATATATTATGGCTCTCATCTATAAACCTCGTTATTGGCTATATATTTGGGGAGCGCGAAGCAAACACTTCCGTACCATCCTTTACCATTTCGTCACATTTTCTGGCCTCTATTTGAGAACCTTTGAATAAAACCAGAACGCTGAAATTTTTGTCATCCAGTAAGCTATAATCACTTATTTAAAATCCAAAATTTGAAGTCTATAGATTATTTAGTTTAATAATAAAACGAAAGAAAGTTATTGCATTTATGACACTCACTTACTCATGATCATCAAAATAGAACTAGTTCTTCCCATAAACTTAAAGACATGAAATTTGGTACAGAGTTAGGGTTTAATGGCCCCATTGATGGAAAACTATAAAAACTAGGATAATCGAAGATGTGAAGTGTCTGGTGACCCTGGTTAGAAAAAACAAAGAGCCCAACCAAACAATATATTAGAGATCGACAAACCGCCTTTTCAAAAAATATTTAACTTGATGTCAAAAATTGAAGGTCTGCAGTGTCTGATGAAGAAGCCTCAGCTGATCTTAGCTAGATGAGGAGATATTGTAAGCCCCCTTCTACTATTAGTACATAAAAAAATCGAATTTCATTCCTAAAATCCAGCTTAGTGGGACATACCTATCTTCTAATTCAATTTAGCCTGTAGCGTCCCACCACAAAAAAGAATACACAAAGGATAACAAAATCAATAAATATATATATCTACAAAAAGAAGTGAAATCCCACCAAAAGCATTCTGTAAAAAACTAGCCAAGTCTCGATGGCATTGCTTGTTTATATCTAAATAGTAATGAAATCTTGACAAAGTGGTGCCAATTCTGAGGTACCTTACTGCGATTTATTTATTATTATACATAGTTTATGTTGTGTACCTTGGCCGTTGTACATTATGTGTACGATAGTGGTTGAATCGATCACAATAAAAGATTTATGTTCCAAAGACAAATAGCTGGGACCAACGACTTAACGTGCCTTCCTCGTTATGGAGGGACTCGAGATAATCGTTTTCGGTCACAAATCAGACCATTGGGATATTTGCGTGACTAGTGGGATGGTGAACCGAATGAACTAGCAGCTACGCCATCAACCACTAATTTCTTCATAGTTCCCATTAAATATTATACATTTAGTGTAGGTTACTATTTATGTAGAGCGCAGAGCCGAAACTGGCCGAAACCACTTTTTGGCGTAGAACTATTAATTTATACATTTATTCACAGACCTTGAAAGAATCATTCATAAATTCTTAAATCTGTAGGCACATTGCTTCGTCATAGCAACACATTCTACGGTATATAAATATAAAATTACGGTAGTGGTATCGTCTACTTCTTAATAGATAATTGAACTTTGAGCTTATATTCCTTTCTTATACTCCAAATTCAGACATTGCAATGTTTGAAGGCTTCAATTATAATAACACAATAACTAACAATTTTTATATTGATTAATTAAAAGTTATATAGCATCAGATTGTCAATCTTTTTTATAACCGTACAAATCGATTATTTTATTCAATAACGGATTCATGTATACATCCATATGCTTCCCCCAAATGTAATCTATGTGGTTGAACTCTTTGCGTTCCATTACTTTATAAAAAACCACATTCGCTAGCTGCTCCCTTAATTTACTTATATCTTTCAATACAGAAAAGTTGTCATTTTCAGCGCACAATAGTGCTATAGGCATCGTGACTTTACTCAGATCATAATCCGGAGGGTCCATTGTGCCGTATCTTTTTAAGTTTTCCAAGACACCATAATCGTATAATGCAAAATGCTTTCTGTTATGGACTTGAATGAAATGATCTATGTCTTTCAACGAAGTTCCAGTTGGAAAATGCCCTAAAAGTATTCTGAAAAATTCTGGTTCCAATTCCTCACGATCCACTCCCGATATAGGCATCAACACACCGTGGTTACACACTGCATTACCTATACATCCTTGAGAACATATAAATCGAATCATATCTACGATTTCCGAATGGTCGCTAAGAATTTCATGGAACTTACGCATCTTCAAATACGCTTTTAATATAGGCCATATTGGTATTATTCTTGCAATTATTGGCTTCAAATGTTCCATGTGGACAACAGGAGCTAATGCGATGAACAATTGAATTTTCTCGTTGTATTCAGGTCTAGTTGCACCGAGAACATGGAAAATGGTTGTACCCTGAGAATGTCCTACAGTAACAATTTTCTGCTGCTGCGTTTTATTTAACACGTAATCAATAGACGCAGGTAAATCGTAATATCCGAATTCATGGAAGCTGAAATTCCAAAATTTGTTTTTGTCTTTGTCAGGATTCATGTTTACGTGGCGTCTGCTGTACTTATTTCCTCTGGTATTACCTACCCAGATATCATGGCCTGCATTAGCTAGGGACATGCACGTCGAAATATTGCCACGTATGATATATGTGTCTGCTGAGTCTAGAACACCATGCCATAGCAAGATAGGACGAGAAGAGTTGCCTTTGATGTGAAACAGTTTCAAGATGTAGCCATCCTCGGTTGATACGTCGTGTTCTTCACAAGGCAGACCGTATCTTTGAGCTAGCTCGGTGAAATTCAACCACCCTTCTTCAGGTATACTCTGATTTATGAATTCTTCTGCCTTTCCAATTTGCACTGTTAGAAGGCTAATGAGTGTAAATAGAAACCAGATATTCATCTTAATTACTGTAAAAAAAATCTTTCATACTTTGATTCCCAAAAAGTGTTGCATCCCTGTATATTATTTTTATACATATAGCAAGGCCTAAATATTTTTAACTATGCGTTTGGAAACTTTGCTTGCCTTAGGTAAAATTGTAATTCAATAACCTAAGCTATCTTTTTGTATATTCATGGCTCACGGTAATTTATTTTGTGATTAAAATTGTGTTCCCATTACACGGGTTGTATAGTTTTATTATTTGACCTAAATAAGTCATGATTTTGATAAAGCTAAGGCCATTTTTCGCAGTCATGCGAAAGGAGTTTTGTAAAGTTATTTTACCATTACCTGGAAATTTTCTTGATCTCATGGTGTCTCTACCGTGCATTTTTTGTTTGTTCCATCAATTTGGATAATTTCATTACCATTATTTTATTAGAATTAGCTTAAATACAATACATGGGCCAGGTTCCATTTCAGAATATATATATTTTATAAAAAAAACCTACCGGATGTAGGTAATCCTGTTCAAATATAGACAAAATCATAGATAAAATCAGTTCTAACTACGTCCACGTTCTTATGCATTCTGAACAGGTTAGAAAATTGTTCATCCAGCCCTTTTCGAGGCCCACTTCTGGAAACTGATGTTGCTACCCCACGCCTGTCCATATTCTGATTTTTTTTTTGGAAATGCCATGCTCTCATCAACCAGTCTTTAACGTCCTAAGGGCACCGGCCTTTTTATACACCATAATTATGGAAAGGCAGGACCACAATTCCATATTGTTTTAGTATTAAAAACGAGACAAATCTTCTGTTTCTATTCACATCAAAAAGTTATTTTACAAAGCACTGCCGCTAATGACGTGTATGGATGGAACGTGTGATGATTTCAAGAAACAACTAACCGCCGAGAAAAAACCGAAGAATTCTCATACTAATTTCGACATCTTAATACTTTATTGCCAAAAGCAAATTCTTTTCTTGTAAAAAATAGCAAAAAAGTAAAAGTAAAAAGCTTCATATAACGTACACTATTATAAGAAGATTTATTGTTTTTGGAGTGAAAGAATCTTTTTTTATTGCATTCACATCCACATCAGTATCCAAAAATCGCAGTAATAAGTAATTTTATTTTGTCTAACAAAAATATACGACACGCGTATATTTGAATTTAGAATTTAATTTGAAGGTTGGTTTCCTAATGGGGAAGCTAAATTAGCTTTAGTTTTACCACATCTTTAACCTTTTAAAATATGCAAAAACAACATTATTTACGAGTTTTTACGTCAGTACTAGATGAACCCCATATAATCTTTAACACATTCTGACGTCTTTAAACCTTGTACATAAATTACAATAGTGAATAGGCTTATTAGCGAGCATTACTTCTGTGCATCTTTCCTATATAATATTGCTTCAAACATATCAACATATTAAATAACCTTAGCAATGATTTTTATACAGTCGATAATTTTCAACTATGTGTTTACACGTGCCTTCTATGCATAGTTCAAGCATAAATTATTGATATTTGCAAAGTTTGAAACAGTTGTAGTAATATTTGTCAATCGATATTTTTTTGGTCCACTAAACATTCAATAAAGTAGTTAAAAGAAGTATAACGCCATGCGTGTGTCGCTGTGGAACATTGATCGATGATCTAGTAAACAACCAACAGGTATATTAGCTAGTTTTGTTGAGACCTCCTCAAGTTACTGTTTAGATAATTTAATCAGCATTAAATCTCAGTAACGTTGACAATACGTGAGGAAACAAATGTTTTTTCATATTTCTACCCCAGACGTAGTCCAGATGATTAAACTTACTCCAAGGCATGAGAAGATATTCTACCACATTGGGTAGGTAATTCCTCAAAATCTTCACGTCTGACAATGAACACATGCCATCATTGGATGCAACAAATATCGCAATTCGCATCGTCACTTTGCTAAGATCGTAGCTAGGAGGCGTAACTGAATTATATACTGCCATGTTTCCTTCAAATCCATAATCGAATTGGGTAAATTTTCTACTGAGTCCTGCATTAAGAAGATGGGTTACACTCTTGACTGACGTTCCTGAGGGTAATGCGCTGCAGTTATAGGAATGAAATCTGCCTCCAACTCTTCAGGATCATATCCAGCTATTTGGAGAAACGATTGTTTGCCACACAATTCGTAGTTTTCTCTTTGACCACAAACTGCTTCCACTAAATGTTTTTCGATAGATGTATCATTGAATATCTCTTCTCTACCCAAATTTGAGAGTAGATTTTTAGCCAATGGCCAAGCTTCTATCACATATTTTGCGGGTCCTTTTAAATTATGCAAAAAACATATTGGTGCCATTGCAATCAGCAATTTTATCTTTTCGTTGTATTCCGGTCGCATCGAACCAAGTACATAGAAAACGGTGTTTCCTTGAGAATGTCCGATGCAATTCAATTGAGTTTGTCCAGTTCTATCAAGGATATAATCTATGGATGCTGGTAGATCGTATAAACCAATCTCATGATAGGTAAAATCCCAGAACTTTTTGTCTTTGTCCGGGTTCATCGTCGTGTGACGTCGAGAATATCTGTTACCGCGGTTGTTTCCCACCCACACATCGTACCCTGCCTTTGCTAATGTGGCAACCATGGATGAGTGTTCTCTAATCATGTACGTGTCAGCTGAATCCGCTATACCATGCATCAAGAACACGGGTTTTCTTCTGTCTCCTGGTATATGAAATAATTTGATTATATATCCATCTTCAGTAACAACATCGTGTTCTTGGCAGACTAATCCATGTTCGTTAGCAAGTTGAGTAAAATTTGAAAAATCCTTCAAGTAACAGAGCAACGGAGAGATTTTGAAATACAGAATAAGGAATAATATCGAAGTGCGAAGCACCATCTTTATAAAAAAATGTTCACAAGTTCAAGCGACAAGGTTTTCACCGAAGGTGTCGTATCGATGGCGCTACTACTGATATTTGGAATACAGGTATTTCATTTGTATTGCGCGAACTAAACGGACTCTATGAATACTTTTGTTAGAGTTTTACTCTTATAGCTCAGAATTCACTTCAGCAGACCATTAAATATGTTTTAAAAAATATGAATATTAATAGGCAGTTGTATTCTCTGTGAATATTTCTCAATCCCAGATTACATGCCAGCAAAAGGCTGGTTTCGCAATTATGTGGTTTTGTAACAACAAAATGTACCAAAATTGGTTTGTTTACTTTACTTCACTGTTTTAAAAGTAAGACTGAATTCTGTTATGAAATCAAAGGTTGGGTTATGACTTGAGTTATTTGCTCTTAAATTTAATAATACGTGTTGTAACTATTTATGATAATAATGTAAATATAACATATAAGTATTATTTTTATAGTAAAACCACAAACAAATTGGACAAAGTACTTTATTCTTAAAAAATATTCTTACAATTAAAAACACAGAGGAATAACTCGTTAATATTTTCTTTTTCGATCTCGAACATATCAATTATTTACCAGCATCTTAAGTATTACGTTATTTTACTAGAAACTAATATCAAGCTTGACGATTTGTCATAATATATTAAAGAAGTTAAATTTTTCATGATATCGAAATAGCTTTGACACTAATTTAATGCCTCGTATTATTTTCATTTTCACATTTCATAATAGACATTTCCATAATGAAAATCTATGATAAATCAATCATTTCCGAAAATAATTTATGAGATAAATAGATGGTTAATGTAGCAATTTTGTGCGTTGTCATATAATTAATTTTATAGCTTGTAATGGTTTAACATCTCAACAAAATATTACGAAATTATTAGTTATTTTACAGGTCTTCATGGCCATTACTGTAGGATAAAACTGGTGATAATCTTGTCAGTCAAATTATGAGGCAGATTTTCGAACGGAACATTTAAATATTTGAAGAAAATCTTTTAGGCCGGAGATCTAAACGCGCACAGCTTGAAGTAGCACACCATTTGCGATCCTGTGGAAATGTTAGTAGGTTGTCATATTTTTTCCTTTAGCATATTTCCTGAAATATTTATTATCTTTTACACTATGGATTTCAAAGTAATCCAAAAAGGTTTTTTATTTTTGAAAGTATCATTAATTTAATAACATGCAATTATTATATAACCGTCAGCTTTGTAATTCACTGAGACGACCCATCTGGTGTAATGGTTGACGTCGGCTATTACACCAAGGGTTCCGAGTTCGATCCTCGCACAGTACAATCATTTGTGTTCATGAACATGTCTGTTTGTAGTGGTCTGGGTGTTTTCTTTGTATCATACGTAGGTATTTACAAAAAAGGCCCGTATTCTAGAACGAGACTCAAGCATTGATCTTTACTTAAACAGAGTTAGAAAAGGATGCTGCGCGTTCTAGAAGACGAGCCTTAAAGCTTAATTTAGGGCTAGATGGCGCTGTGTGAATGTCAGTAGATATTTATTTAATTTTCATTCGATGTAAAAGATATAAAAATCTGTAAGTAGGTAGTCATTAAAGATGATGATCATACAATTTTGATTGTTCGTACTTAACTACACCAGCGTCATCTTGGCTATTATTATTATTTATTTAAAATTACCATTTAAGAAAGATTTTTACAAGGATCTTATAAGGATTAATCAAGGATTATTGAATTATCGAATCCTGTTCAAAAACCATTTGGATTTGGGAATATATATTTTATAAAATAATAATATGTTATAAAATAATATATTATATCTTCCCCAATATATATAATACAATTTCACTGACCTATAGCTTTTCCTTTCTTGATCTTCCATTTTTGTTGCGGCCTCTGCACTGGGTTTGGCTTGTGGGGTGAATTGAAGGGAGAGCCGTACTCGGTCAGCCTCTTGTAAACTGGGTCTTTGACCAGCTCCTGTAGATCGCGTTGGACTATATTGTCGTTTGATTGATTCCTGAATCTGGAATCATAAGTATGTTTTTGTATAAGATATGTAAAATCATGAAATGATTAACAAATAATACAGGTATATTAGCTCTATTGCATTAATTGGTGGCAGACATTTGTTTTCCAAATTTAAGACCAGACAGCCCTCGTACCGTCTCTTCCAGAGAATTTTGGGGAGAAGTCGACGACGCAGATCTTACTGACCAGCTATTAGGTAAGGATCGGTAGAGTTAGGCCGTGTAGATTCAGAAGCTTGGCTCTACATGAGATCTGATATATTTTTCACAAGGCAAACCGTATGTGGTCGTCTTGGCAACATTTTACATTAAATGTTTTGGTGGGATGTCAGTTATTATTGTAAGTTCCTAGGCAGTCTTTTAAGGGTTTCATTTTTCTTAAGTATTTATAAATAGGTTTTTTAGTAACTGTCTACAGACCCGGGTAAACTGTCATATCCTTATTCATAAAATTGGTGAAAGTTACAGATGAAATTCTGCCTTAAGCCTGCATAGTGGGATATGGCTCAATCTCCTCATAACTACGCTATGCTCGTAGGCCTGTGCCCTGGAGTGAGCCGTTATAGGCTGATGAAAACACTAATGAAAAACATTATAATTACGTATAAGAACGTCTCCGAGCAGCATCGCGCGACTGCAAGGCTGTCAAAATCTTGCGCAGCACGAGGTCGCTCACGCGGGTCATTTGAGGGTCCCCTTCCATTGGTGCTGTGTCGATTTCGTTGCTGTCCTGGAATATAAGTCAGTAAAGGTCAGCTAGCTGATTACCATACAATCGGTCATTCACAACTCTAACGAGTGTTTTTTGCCGAGACAAAAGAAGTAGGAGAATATATATTTAGGATGCAGTCGTCAAGTAAAGGTTCGTCAATCAGTCAGTTTCGATTGCCAGGTTGAAAATATGCAACTAACTTATGGATTCAAGCGAAAATACTCAACGGACATGCATCTCAGTGCCAGTGGTTTAATTTTCCAGGCATGTATGTTCTGCAGCAGGCAGGTATGTTCTGCAGCAGGCAGGTATGTTCTGCAGCAGGCAGGTATGTCCTGCAGCAGGCAGGTATGTTTATGAGTACAAGTAATATACATAAATATAAACTAAGGATGTTTATCAGTGATTAAGTACCCCTATTACAAGCTTTTCACTTAAACTGGGTGAACATGATGCTGTTTAAATATAAATGGATATTAATTTATTTCCAGTGATAAACTTCCAAATAAGAACATTCAAGAGACCGAATTTATTAAAATGTCTCGTTAAACCAGCATATTTCTTGACAATTCATCCATCTATGTAGCAGGAACAATAACCTAAAGCACATCTTGGCAACGTTAGCTTGGGATTGTGAAAGACAACGAAAGTCGGATGAGGATGAAACCTCCCCCTTTCATTGAAATTTACTTTTTACATATTGAATAGTTTAAGCGAGAGACACTTCCAAAGTGGAAAAAAGTGAGTGTCCCTCCCCTCTAACTTCTAAAATATGGAATTGATAAAATAAAAAACATATATGATGTACATCGTCATAAACGGTGAACCACTATTTTCTTTTAATAAAGCTGTAGTAGGTGCATATGTTAAACAAAATATATTTTATTTTATGTTACTTGCTAGAAACTTAAGGACTCCTAAAAAAAGTTAAGTTTGCTTATCCATTTAAAGAAAACAATTATTTGGTAGTCCAATACCTAAATGCATACGAACCGTATAAGATCTCGCTATGATAAAAACAAATAAAATAAATATTTATAGGTAAATAACTTCTGTGAATACATTCATGATATATATAACAGCGAATGACGCTCTATGTTACCTTGTCGTCTGCATTTACAATAACTGCTCCAGTTGAATCAATAAGTTAATAAAAATTTTAATTTAAGTAATTTCAAATGTACCGAAAACAAATAAAATTTTACGATAATGTTAATTTAATTCATTGTGTTTCATTATCTAAGATTAAACAAACAATTAATAGTGTTATGAACAAAAATTATAAAATATTGGGTACAATTGTAAGAAATTTAGAAAAAACATAAAACTAAGTGCCAAATTGCACTTCGCTGAGCATTTTCACTAATAAATTAAAGTATGCCACGCCCTGGCATGCTATAATACTTTAGGCGATAGTCAGAAGCAAAAATATGTCCTAAGTCCATCAGATATACGTAACAGGCTGTTAAAGAAGAAAGATTATCCTACCTGATACACCATTTCTTCATTCGGCAGCTGGTCGTAAAGCTCTAGTGTGGCTCCGACGGCTACAAGCAGCGTCCCCACCAGCGCCCGGCACCAAACTCGACTACTTGAACACATCCTGGAATGTGGAAAGTCTAAAATCATGTACCTATATAAATGTTTTGTGACGGGTGACGCTTACTCATCATCAGCTTTATACGTCCCCACCGAGGGGCATGAGCCTACCCGTCTAGGGTGTATAAGCCTGAGTAGTCCACGCGGGCCCAGTTGCTGATTGGCCGAGTTCACGCACAACCTTTAAATCTCTTAGCAAGCGTGCGCAGGTTTTCTCACGATGTTTTCCTTTACCTTAAGAGCGTCGGATAAACATATGATTTCGAAATTTCGAAAAGACATTGGTACGTGGCGGGATATGAACCTCCGTCCTTCTGTTCAAAAGGCAACAGTCCACATGAGCCATCGACGCTCCATTGATTGACCTTTTTATTATGAAACGACTTTCAAGAATGTTAAGTTAGTCAGAAAAAAGTATAATAAGCCAAAGTGTATTCCTTGCCCATAAGCAATATAAATGAAACAAATACACGTAACCGATGACGAGCTCGCCGGATTTATGCGCGCCATTTATATTTATAACAAGTTCCATCAAGATAATGATGCTTTCTAACAGAAAAACAATGTTGTGACGTCATACTTACGTATGATCTGGTAAGACTGTTTATAAGACACTCGTATACGTAGGTAGTCAACAGTATTTTAACTCGAAATTCGTTATTCAATAAAGTTTTTACAAGATTTGAATAGTTTTAGAAAAATTTAAATAAAAGAAATAAATAAAGTTCACGCCTTGGTCCCAGAGGGTAGCAGAGATGATGGAACGCCACTTTGTGCGGTCCTGACATACTTCCCTAGCTTCATTCACATACATAAATTTCTTTTGTAATTAAAAAATTTCAAAAAAATTTAACACTTGTTTGAATTTCACCACTTTGGACTGGAATCGAAACCCAAACAAGGCGTGATAGCAACTTCTTAACTATTACGCCATATGGTCGTCAAATTTTCAAAATTAACCTAGAGATCTCCTTACTCTTATTCCAAAGTCGCAAAACAATTCTTATAGCAATGAACTGCTCAAAGGGTGGGATTGGTCTATTATAAATAGCCCACTTTAATATGCATGAAAAATTTTTCCTTTCAAGAGGCTTAGAAGTTTTACAAAAGACGACTGGGTATAATTCCTTATTTGAGTTCATTAGCTTATAACAGCGAGTTACTGAAAAAGATGAGGGGGATACATACATTTTAATACATACGCGCCTTTGAATTTTTGATTCGTGCTTGTTTTTTTATAACAAGTATACAGAAGGTCAAGACGCTACCTGATGGTGAGTATACGCCTGACCATAACAGACGGCATTGATTGAGACCAACAACTGATAGACAGTTGTTATTCTCCACCAAATCGGCACATCGCCGACAACCAGGACAATAGACATTAAGGTCTCTTTTACCCAGTAAAGATTTTACTTAAAGGCTGTTTTATTTTATCAAGATGCATTGTTTTTCATGTATGGCGAAGGTAAACAAGTGTGAATACGATGTTAAATATACGTCATTGCATTTTAAAAACATTTGCTGTTATGTAAGATTACGGAGGAAGGCCAATGTTAGTTTTGCAAAACAATGTTCGTATAGATAAGTTTATGTACTTGCTACATTTTCTTTTCGTTTGCACCTACCTTATCTCCAGAACCACTTTGATATGTATGGTCTCCTAGTACTTTTTTTGAGTTCACGTTTAGGCTGGTTATTACAGTTTAAATAAACTATTTATTTTTATTCATAAAAATTTGGGTATAATAATATAATTTGGTACTGCACTTGTCATGATGGTACAAAGGTGTAGAAGAATCAGCAGTGTGACTAACAGGAAAACAATTCTTGTTTGTCACACTGGTGTGACAATCTAGTGTGACAATGAGTCTTCTTCTTTGTCGTTTCACTCTTGACAGAGTGGTCGTGGTCGTCATTTCAGCTGTCAGTGGCTCGCTTAACAATATGCCGCCATTCCTGTCTGATGCCGCCTTTCTGGTGCAGACGTGCAGGGAAGTATCTACAGCTGTTTTTAATTGGTCCGTCATCTCATAAGCGCTCTACCTCGCGCTCGGGTGCCCTCAACTTTACCCTGTACCACGAGGCGCTCGATCGACTCATTGCCAGGCCGGGATACGTGTCCAAAGAAACTCAGAACTCGAGTTTGCACAATGGAAGACAAACGCTGCTTGATGCCGAGTTCCTGCAGTATGGAACGTTGTGTACGAAATTGATTCCACGATACCCCAAGCATTCTTCTCCAGCACCACATTTCAAGAGCGTCTAGCTTCTTCCACTTGCTTTCACGCAGGGTCCACGTCTCAGCAGCGTAGAGGTATATGGGGAATATAAGTGCTCTGACAAGCCGGATTTTTGTGGCTTTCGTTATATTTCGGTTCCTCCATATTTTCTTAAGCTTATCCATGGTAGACCTAGTAATCGCCATACGCCGTTTTTTTCCTCTGTGACAATGAGTCAGGACTCCTAAAATATGTATAACGTGGTCACTAGAACACAGCCTTGGGCTTACGCTGTGTTCTCACTGCGCATATCACGCATCATCGGTTAGGGTATTTTTTATTATCATCATCAGCTCATTAAACGTCCCCATCGAGGGGCACGAGCCTACCCGTATAGGGTGATTAGGCCTTAGTCGTCCACGCGGGCCCAGTGCGGATTGGACGACTTCACACACAACCTTTGAATCTCTTCGCAGGCGTGCATGAAGGTTTCCTCATGTTTTCCTTCACCGTAAGAGCGTCGGATAACGTACATATATTTTCGAAAATTCGAAAACACATTAGTACGTGTGGGGATTTGAGCCTCAGCCCTCACGGTAGGAAGGCGACAGTCCATACCATTGAGCCACCGACGCTCTTATTTTTTATGATATAGGGAGCAAAATAGCAAAAGAGACACATGATCGAAAGTGTTCACCTCCGCCCAACGACAAAAGGAACCCTTGCTGAGTTTCTTGCCGGATTCTTCTCAGTTTAAGGTGTATTCCGAACCGGTGGTAGCTTCATTTGACATTCGTAAGTGCCTTCCTCGGGCCTAAACTGAATAAATGATATTTGAATTTGAACAACGGTGACACCGGAAGTGCCACCGGTGCTTTGAAAATTGCAGACCAAATCACCTGATTGTCCGAAAAGAAAGACAATTCCTTGCTTCGGAGGGCACATTAAGTCGTCGGTGCCGGCTACAATTTAAGGATGGTAGTCGTCAATGCCCACCAATCCGCATTGGGTCCACGTGTACGGCCCAATCTGCACATAGCTGTGCTGTGCGAGAAGGCCTGTGCCCTGCAGGGGGCTTTATAGGCTGATAATTATGATTTTTTACTTTAGGCTAATAATTAATGATCTAGAGTTCAAGTTTATTTATAGATACAAAGACTCTTTTAATTAATATTGCCTCGTGAAATAGGAGTATTATGCAATTTTGTTTCGAAAAATTCGAAATGAAGGCACTGTAGTAAGTGAAATTAAAGGGTACATGAGACCAAACTTTTGTCGTCTCGGGTGACGAGCGCACGGCAGCGTAAACAGAATATAACTTCTATTTATGTACTGTCAGTCATGGGCAACAGTTATCATCAATGAGCTTACTGGTCGCCTCGTACTTAATGATATTAAAAATATGGTGCCTGTCTAATTTTTTATATAATGACTGAAAAATTAGACAGGCAGACTGACATTATTTACTGAATATGTTCTGACTATATACAGAACACATTATGTAAATAATAAATGTCTCTCAACCACGTCACCGTATGGAAACGGAGGAAACACGCAAATAATTTTGACTTACCGGACAAAGACTATTTTATTTTCAATGACGTCATCATTTGAAATTGGCATACATAAGTATATGTTTATTTATTTATTTATTACATGAATTCACATAACGACTAATAATTTCATCGCGTAAACAACGTATGTTATGTATAAAGGCAATAGCAAACAATAGGTAGCTGAAATGCTAAAATTGGGTACACTCTCTTACTCAACCTAACGCAGTCTACTCCGTGACACCGGTTTTCGACATTCTGCACCAAATATCCTGGTCCTCCGCTTTTGTTATCCAGCCTCCAACAGCCAACTGCTCCGAAGTCGTTGATCCATTGGGTGTCCTTCGCTACGCTGCCATCCACTAGCTAAATCGCCGTTAACAAACGAGCACTATTTTCAGATCAGCTGATAAGTAATTTAAATTATGCACTACACACTATTACTACTATTAGTGATGTTTAATATGCAAAATCCCTTATAATAACTTATGGTGATAAAAAGCTATTAATATATATGCCTTATCCGAAGTTTCCGTTAAACAGGATTTTTCAATTTTCTATCGAAAACTTGTGCTCATCAGGTAACGCCATTTTAGCTAATGGATAGTACGCTTGCCAAGACGCGGTCTCCACTTCAGAACTCGTCTACTCTAACAGTCTGTTCTGTGACTCACAGTAACTCTAGTTCTTCGAATAAGTTCATTTCTCATTTTGATACCTGAGAGAAACTTTGAGCATAGCTCACTCGATCGCCTGTTGTATTCACAGCATGATCAATTAATATACTTTCAAATTTGTGCCCAAAATACAATTAAAATAGGCTATGAAGATGATAGTGCAGGACAGTACTCTAATCTGGTCGAGCAGGAGGAATAAGTGATATTAATATGCACATGGTGTTGACGACAGTTAAACCGCTTTATAGGTCAAAGTTCTTTCTTTGTTTCATGATTTGTTATAAAGTTATAATAACTAGAATAACGGTTGAAGTTGCTTTGCTCAACACGTGGAAAGTGATGTTCCAATAAATTAATGATTAAGACAGATTTTAAAATAGTATTTTTAAACTGGTTCTTAAGATGTTCCATGCTTCAGAAGGCACATTAATCCGTCGGTCCCAGCTACACCCTTAGGATCATAATCGTTAACTTCGCTAAATCCGCAATATGCCCACGATTAATGTTGTAGTGTTTCTATAATATAATACATATTTTGGATTATTTTTAACATTTTTTTTGGATTTGTATTTTATATGAGACAAAAATAAGTTTAGTAATAAATAACTAGGTATAAGACTACACAGTATTACCTCCACATCTCATCATTGGTTTCATTTAACACTGCACATTTCTAGGGCAGTCGCATCACTTAACCCTTTAACCACCAAATTTATATTTGATTATCCAAGATATCAATAACTTTCCTTTTGAGTCTGGAATCCTGGCGGTCAAAAATAATATAAAAATAACTATAAGTCCGTGTTCTCGAACCTGGTTTCTCTGTTCAACATTTTATAGCCCACTACTGAACATAGGTCTCCCCCATTTTGCACCATCACCATACCTCGATCCTCCGCTTTCGAAAAAGAAAAACATACCTCACTTGATTTCCTCAAATTTCTTACGAGACCAGCAAAAAACTTATCCAAATTGTTTCAAGAACTGTCGCATTTTTAAGCGACCCTTTCTTTTCATGTTTGAAGGGGCATAACGAATGCCATGTTATCCTCTGCGACTGTGGATGGATCAGGAACCAATTTATCAAATTGTAGACTACAATTTAGAATATGTTGCTAAGAAGGGTTTGAAGACAACGGATTTGGATAAGTTTGTGCCGTCATATATTTTGAAGGAGGTTAGTTACTGTTTTGGTCAATTGTTTGTGAGAAAATATTTCGTAATATAATAGGAAAATATATATTGAACTTTTGTCGATATTTTCAGTACATAAGACCTGGCAATAAGTCATCAGGGATTTGCGTTTGCTTCTTCCGCCGTAATAGGAGTGCTTCTAATAATTGTAATAATACAATCATTAGAATTAATGATTAATGATTTAAAATTAATGATTGTATTATTACAATTATTAGAAGTACCTTATTTAGAACTTCACAACTTGTCTTATGTGTGTTGTTAGCCTTTAGGATGTAGTTTACTAACGCTAACGTGGAGGAATACTGCTACTAATCTTATGGACATAGTCTGAGATAAAATACAATTATTATTATTGTAATAGTGAAAAAGAGCAGAGTAACAGGTTAGAGCTTATATTATCATTATAGCTCTTACTAAATTTTTCATCTAAACCTAGTCCAGAAGTGGAATGAACTACTGGAATTATAATACGACGATGATAAGAGAAGTTATCGATGCGTTATAGTTTATCCAACAAAAACTATTTAAATTTAGATTATAATAATAAACATTTATTTGCATAAAACATGGTCAATACATTTTTCAGGTCTTATGAACTAATTGGCGAACATACATGTTTTATCGATGTGCAAATGTTTCGTCATCATGCCATTAATTTATGTTATTCTTAATTAAACTATTAAAAAATTAATCATAATTAAATGCAGTGCGAAATTTAAACAATAATGTGAGTATGTCATTAAAGTCCATATGAGTCATAATGTCAACTAAAAACTAATAATAATAAGTCCGAAAGATTTACGAAGCTATTTCAATCAAGGAAGTCTAGAGTTATGATACGGCTATTGTTTTGCAAATAAGTTACGAACTTAAGGCATTAGGATTCAGTAATATAATAATAATCTTTATTTCAGGTAAGTTGCACCCATACAAATTCATCAATTCACCAAATAAAAACAAAATGAAAAATTACACAATTATCACAATACAATATACTAAAATACAAATTTTGGATTACATCCCGATAGGTTTTAAATTAAATTCAGGAAAAAAATAATATAATAATAATAATAATAAGGAAGTCAACATAAATACTGAATAAATTAGAATTACAATTTAAATGTCAAAAATGTTTAAAGATAAGGTACAATTAACATTAATATATCCTTAGCGGCATAGGATTAGTGCCATGTCTCTCACAGCAATGCCTAAGAATGTACGAGTCCATTAGGATTCAGTGACCTATAAAAGTTTATATAGTTGGTGTTTCAATATCAATATTCATTATTGTTTCTTCGAGATAAAAGGAACAGTAGTTTTGTAGTTCCTAACTTAGTATGAAATAAATTTTTATTGATAATAACTTACAGCACATCAATAATGTAAAAAGTATAGATTGAGCGTACATTTACCAAAGAGTATACAACTGTATTCTTTTTGGCGGTTCGTTTTTGAGGCACGGATGGCGTATCTACCTTTATGCAAAATATCATTGCAGCACATGTTTTAGTTTATCACTTCCATTATTGCCACACTGCATAGCACAGGCCTATTCCTGCAACATAAATATGGTGATAGTAAACCATTACCCACCACGTGAGTCCAATGCAAATGATGGATAGACTACTAAACTACTCGTAATATATTAATCAGACTGAAAACTCCAGCTGAAACCCGCTAACAAGCACATTAATTTTTCGCATACAACTAAAAAATCCAGTTAAAAGGAATACAACTTCGAATAAGGCATCTCTAATATTGCTATTTATCACCATAAAGATATTTGAGGAAATGTGACAAGAAAAATTGTGCTCGCAATGAACGGCGTTTTAGATTGTGGACGGCAGCAATGTGTCCTCTGACAAGGAAACCGGAGATAGGAATTTTTCTTTCTTTATTCATATTTTCGTAAATGAATTCCATTACAATTAAGATACCACAATTAGTAAAAATTTAAAGTTCGGATCTTGACCAACTTAAGTCTTTGTAAATTTTCCTAAAAGACGAATGATTAGAACTACTACTCAAACTTCTAAGAGTTAAAGGGATGCTTGTTAACTTTTAAGGACTGTTCTTCACGAACTGTACGTTCCATCTAAACCGTCTTCTTTTTATCAAGAACATATTATGTCTACAGATGCAATAGCTAAAATACTTCGATTTTAATCGAATTGTTCTAAAACGATCCAATATTTGACCACTGCGTGGTCAGTTTTCAAATCCCACAAGAAACCTTAGCGAAGTCTATAACTGCCGTAACCTAATAAATAAATAAATTAAAATAAAATTCCTTTATTGCGGACTTAAGTAATCCATAGATTTATTAATAAGACACAAAATAAAAATTTAAATGGGTTAGTAAAAGAAAAAATAATAATTTAGTTCTATTAATAACCACCCGGTGTTGAGACCTGGTGATCACTAGGTCCACAAAACACTTCCATATTGGAGAGTTCAGCCTATTGGCAATAGTTTGAAGGATGACGTTAGTCTAATGTCTCCAGCTTTCATTTTACATCGGTGTGTAGATCACAAGCTATTTTCCTAATTTGGTTTGGACATTTTACACTGAATCACCTGATTGACTCAATATTATGTTTATAGCAAATGTACTGTGCTTTCAATCTTAAGGCACTGGGACTAGAAGTCACTAGAAATATCGGAAAGACAAACTCTATGGTTGCGGGGGCCTATCACCGGTCTTTGACCGTCTTCGAAGGTGACAATTGAATTCTATTCTGCTATTACCCAACATTTAAATCTTAAGACCACATATCTGCCTCAAAATAATAGAATGTATATTTGACCACTTTGCTACAAACTAAGAGTTACATTTTTACTAGGCAACCGCAGTAAACGTAAAGATGGTCCCCATTTCTTAACCTCTGAGCCTAGTAAAGCAGTGTTTACGTTTAACACAAGCCTTAGCAGGTTATTTCACCTTAATTGCCACATTCCGGTCTAATGAGCAGACATTCAAAGAGCAAAAGCGTAGCTATATGACAGCGCAAGTACTAAATTACGGATTTCCTGGTCCCAATAGACGATTGTCTGCGAAATTTGCTATAAAATAAAATGAATGAACTAACCTCAGCGACTTAGTCTTTTGTTGTACTGTGAACACATTTGAATAAACTGCCTTGTCTCATTCGTTTGGGTGTTCGTAAATTTATTTTGGCGAGAATATTCAGATATGTATGCAAGAAACATTTTTTTACAGTACGTTTATATCTTTTATGTAATGAGTTACCTAGTAGAAATGGTATTTAAAGAAATGTATAAAAATCTTTTATAGCTATGTTGTGTAAAAGGGGGTGCCTGCAGAGAGTAACAATTGAATGTTTTAACCAATTCCAATTAACCCCAGACTAACTGCACATCAAAAGGCAGTGAGGAAATTCATTTTCAATATAAAAAGTGTAGTAATCAAATCAATGAAAAAAAGTATGTAAGTAGATGCCTTATTAATCAAACAACAGTATTGGAATCAGTGTTGCCACTCGGTAGTCACTATCGATAGTCTATCGATAGGCTATCAATAATTGGGCTAAAGCTATCGATAACGTAAATTTTAGTAATACTTTCCTTAGTATCACTAGTTTGGGCAATAATCAAAGCAATACTATCGATGATTTCAATTCAATTCAATTCTTTATTGCTTTTCCACATGTTTATAGGTTGGTATAATTATAACAAACATTAGTATTAATATGGACCCTGTCGGGCACACCACAATCAAACAGAGGTGGGGGACTTCAATGCTTCAATAAGATATTTCTACTATAAATATTCTTTGTATAAAATTGGTGAATGATATGTTATTAAATAAAATCTGTATTATTTGAAAGTATTTTCACTAAATTAAAAATAATAATTTAATTTTTAAATCATTAAAAGAAATATATTATAAAAAAAATAATATACTATTTTGGCATTATTTCATCTTTATTCTATACCTCTATAAGGATTATTTGAGAAAAATATTTTTGGTTTGATAATATTATGTATTTTGCACTATTGCAGTTGTTGATTTATTAATTGTATTGTGATATTATTTCGATAGCCATGCAATAGTAAAAACTATTGATACAGAAGCAAAATGTCAAATGCAAAATTGACAAAATGACTATCGATAGTATTGATACTATTGCTTCTGACTATTGCCAACACTATGGTTAGTATTAATATTATCGATAAGATGATAGTATACATGATTTTGAAGCCATCTATCGATATGGAAACTATCGTTAGTTCGGCAACACTGGTTGGAATGTTAACTTTAAATGCTATAAACTAAAACCTATGTTTTCCATTAAGAAACGGCGTCTAAAATAATACAATGAAATACATTAGGACGTTCATATTATCTACTAAATTTAATAAAAGTGTAGGTAGTCAGATATTAAAAAATCTTTTAACACGTTAAATCCCAAATTCTTCAGATCTTAGCAAAATACGTTACCGGTCCCGGCTTATCTAAGCATAGTAGTAGTTAGTTAGTTAACAATAGCCATTGTCGAGTCCACTGCCGGACATAGGTTTCTACCATTTTGCGACCGGGTCCGCTTTCCTTATTCAGCATCTATCAGATACCTTTTACAAGTGCCAAAAATGTTATAAAGATCTTATAAGAATTCAACTAATTTAGTTAAACAGGAAACGTTGAATTAAGAAACCATTACTCGTATAACGCTATAAATAAAGCATTCGCTTTTTTTTATTTTCCTGAAAACTTTTAACTTCTCGTACCCTTAAGTGAGCTATTTTTAGAATAATGACCCAGAAACTAACTGAGTCAAAGCTTTTTATTTCTAGTTTATTATACCAAGTAAAAAAATTCGAAGTGTATTATTCTTAAATTAAATCCTTGTTTCTATGGTTAGAAAAGTTTTTAAGATGAAAAGTTTTGTCTGCTATAATGAATTTATTTTTAAAAGTAATATTGAAATAACATTATTTTTTATCACGCATATGAATAAATTTCTACTACTACTACTCTCGTACTGATATGTAGAATCTGTTGAAGTAAGAGACGGTAGAGTCAGGCCGTGTAAATTCAAAAGCTTGGCTCTACATGAGATCTTCAAAGCGCAAATCTTATGTGGTCGTCTTGACAACATTTAACATAAAATGTCAAAAAAATCATTTGGTGGGATGATTATTTGTTTTGGTACAAGTCAAAACTTGCTGATTTTAAATAAGGAACTTCTTATTTTAATAATGGACGGATGACTTAAAATCGCTCAGAAACTTATAGAGGCTTCATTTCTGATTGGTATGGAGTGTTGCCTTCCAAACTGGAGGGTCCAGGTTCAAATCCCGCCACGTAACAATGTGTTTTTGAATTATCGAAACTTATTTATACGTTTGTTTATCCGACGCTCTTACGGTGAAGGAAAACATCGTGAGGAAACCTTCATGCACACCTGCGAAGAGATTTGAAGGTTGTGTGTGAAGTTGTCCAATCCGCACTGGGCCCGCGTGGACGACTAAGGCCTAATCACCCTATACGGGTAGGCTCGTGCCCCTCGGTGGGGACGTTTAATGAGCTGATGATGAAACGCTGAAATCCGTAAAATTGTATAACAAGTGGCGATTTCTAAATTAATTGCAAAATAAAATAAAAATCATTTTGACTGTAGCATAAGCATCTGTCGGTCCATGCGCCAAACACCCTTTATAGAAAAGATTCATAGAACATATCTATGAGCCATTCAGACACCAAATCACCCAACCCTAGTATTCAATCAAGTTATTATTTGCGCTTCTAACTACAAACACTAAGCCGCAAAAGATGCCTTCATCCATCAAAAATAATCCACTGATCACATTTATGTCATACATGATGACAAAATATCTAAGCTTAATTCCATATTTATATGTTTAACCCTAGACATTTAACATTATTTGTTTAGTGCTATCAAGTCTCACAATTTATGCAAGGAGACTTCTACTGACTTCTGCTGTTGGCTGAGGCTGACCTTTACAGCTTCATCGGCCAAGTGGTAAGCGTAGATGTAACTTAGCTTAAAAAAGTTTTTTTAAATGTTGCGAAGTGAAAACGACGGTCAGGACGCTCGCCTAATGGCAAGTGATACGCCTGACCATGACGGAGCGGCATTGAAGAAGACAAACAACTGATAAACAGTAATTATTCTTCATCAATGCCGCACTGCGCCAGTCACCCGAGACAACAGATGTTAGGGCACTTATACCCGGTAATTTCACTAGCTCCAGTGCCCTCATCCCGAAACACAAAAGTGCATAACACTCCTGTTTCACGTGACGATATCTTATATCGATTAGCTATTTGTGTAAGTTATTTTGGAAGTCTGTAATTGTACCTGAATTAAGGGATGTTAACGGATCCACTGAGTTCAATTGTCTTACTGACATAACTACTATTTATTTCCGATATTTATTTATTTATTTTCTGCTAGTCACATGGTATTGCATTGGTGTAACATAAATATAGCGGTACATTGATCACGTGACACCCTGCAAGGGCACTGCAAAAAAAGAGAGCGACGTACATATAATTTATTTATAACCGAGACACATAAGTTTATTAGCTTAACAATCCATTACTCCTTATCTTCAAAAAATTCGTTTAATGTGTAATATGATTTTTGTAAGAGATGTGTTTTTAGTGTTTTTGTGAAAATAGTATAGTTTAGTAATTCTTTTATTTTGTTTGGTATATTGTTATAAATCGATATAGTCATCCAATATGGGCCTGATCTAACTATTTGTAGGGATTTAGCCTGCGGACAATTAAGTTTATTTTTATATCTATTATTTCTTCTAATTTTAGTATTGGCTGAATAAAGGTTGTGGTATTTCTTTACAAATTTACAGGATTCTAATATATAGAGGCATGTTACAGTAAGTATATTATGTTTTATGAAGTATGATCTACACGATGTTAATTGATCAAGATTGAATAGTATTCTTACACATTTTTCGGAAGCACAAATATATCATGTATGGCTGTGCTATTACCCATAGAACAATACCATATACCATTCTTGAGTGTGCGTATGCATAATATGCAGTGAGTGCTGTTTTCGTATCTGTGACTCTTTTCAGTTGGTTAAATGCATAAATAAAAGATGAAAGTTTGTTACTTAGTTTTTGTATATGAGATTTCCAGTTCAAATGGCAATCTATTTCAATTCCCAAAAGAGAAGTTGAAGGTTCAGTTTTGATTTGAGTATTACTGTAATTATATTTAATGTTAAGTGGTGATTTTTGATATGGTCGAAATTGCATTATTTTAGATTTGTCAAATATATTGACAAATGAACTCGGCTACTTTTTTCAATATGTCTAAACGACACTATGGCGTTGTGTTGAATTATCAACTTACGCATTTTGTTTAACTTGCCATTTTATTTTATTTTATTTAATTAAATTTATATAACGTTGTTAGTTAGTTAAATTATTATCTTTCTTAAATTTATTTTATTTACTTAATGAATTGAAATGTATTATATTTTTATAATGTGTTTTGTCGTTGATAACTGCTTATTGTAAGCCTAAATCGAATATTTTTACTATGACTTACCTTATTTTCACACGAAGAGTCCCAAGTTTATTGCTCGTATGTCGTGCTTGAGCATGGGAGCGATATCGAGGGATGGTTGACTTTGAGCAGGAGTTCGCGCCGACTGGGCGGCTAGCTCGCCCGCCCTCGCTTATAAACCGCCCTGAACGCCGTGGGCCGACTCCAGCCCGTGGTATGCAAACCTTTGATTGTTGTTATATTCTGCATATCTACATAGCAAACTTTATTAAATCTTAGACTGAACATAGGAAAAAAAATGTGGTAAAAATATTTTTTTTTACTTGGGCACCTACTACAGCTTTAATATGAAAAATAGTGGTTCACCGTTTATGACGTATATAAAAATACTACACTCCAGCAATCGTTTAAACTAAATTTCGTTGTTAGATTTTATGGTAATGTACATAATATGTTTTTTTTTAACCCCATAGTTTAGAAATTAGAGGGGGGGGGACACAATTTTTTCAACTTTGGAAGTGTCTCTCGCGCAAACTATTCAATTTATAAAAAAAATATTAGAAACCTCATTATCATTTTTTAAGCTCTTCAAAAAAAAATTGTTGAGTTTCAGTTCAATGTATGGGTACCCCAAACTATAGTAATATTTTTCCAAGTTTCTTATTAAAGCCTAATAGCGGTTCACAGAATACATATACGTACAAAGTTTGAATAGTGTACTGCTTATAGTTTCGGAGAAAAAAGGGGTTGTGTTATTCGGACGGACGGACGGACAGACAGACAGACTTGACGAATCTATAAGCGTTCCTTTTTGCCATTTGGCTACGGAACCCTAAAAAACGGAAACTGTTGGACGCCATAGTATATAATGCCCTTAGTTCGTCAGTGAACTGTATTGTAAATTTATAGGAATCAATAGGCATGCAAGCATTTAGTTTGGTGAGATTTTGCTTAGCTGCCGTCACCACATGGAAGGGTTGCCAGCCCTGAAAACGAAATTTCTCGTACATAAGCAGCTTAAAATCTCATACTTTGACTTTCGTACATCGAAAGAATAACCCTTTCATCATCACTTGTGATAGAGACGAATGCGGAGACAATATTTTTTTAATTGTGGTTTTCCCGGTTGATATTGACAACATTGCCACATGACACTATTCTGGAGTGACTGATTTTATATTGCGTAGACAATAATTTTGTAATGGTCGAACAAAACTCAATTCGTTGTATTTTTATAATTTAATCCTCCATATACCAGCGGTTTGGAACCAAATGGGCTCGTACGAAGCGATGGGAAGCGACCCGACGGGATGACACTCGTGCCTTGGAAGATGGGACGGCCTTTGGTTTGGGATGCTAGTTGTGGCTAAGCGTTTGGCAGAGTCATCTCACGATACGAAGGCTGGTCTTTATCTCGGACAGAGAATTAGCCTCGCAGTTCAGCGTGGCAACGTGACCAGCCTCTTGGGCACCTTTCCACATGATGGCGACCTCAATCAGATATTTTTTTATAGGGAGTATTTCCTATGAATAAAATATCTTTTTGTATTTATTTATGTTTCTAGGCTTTTTGTAAATATATTTGAATTAGTTATATTTTAATTATATTAAAAATAAATTAACCAAAAATGACTTAAGTAGGTTTTATTATCATTGGCGTAATCTAATACCTACCTAGAAGCCATCACAATAAAAAACATCCTCCATTATTTATATTCTATATTAAATATCAAGTAAGTCTTCTTCAAGAGCGTTGGTAGCTTAATGGTGCGAACTGTAGCCTTACGATCGGAGGGCGCAGGATAAATCACGACACGTACAAACTTGTTTTCGAATTTTCGAAATTATATGCAGGTTATCTGACGCCCTTACGGTGAAGTAAAACATCGTGAGTAACCTGCGAAATGATTCAAAGGTTGTGCGTGAAGTCGGCCAATCTAATGCAATGATGACTGAATGAAAAACTCCTTTATTCAATAATCAATAATTTACGGATGAATTCGCGTGTCTATTGAAATATTTTACAATATTAAGTATTAAATATATTTTTATTTAAAAATTGAATGCGTTTGACTGCGATCTCACCTGATGGAAAGTGACGATGCAGCCTAAGGTGTATTACGTAAACTCAAATAATGCCTTGAAACCTAAAAAAAAATATGTATCGGGAAGAGCCTTTGCCTCACAAAAGTTGGCGTGAAATTTTTTTTGGGTTGTATTTCTCCGAGTTAGTGATGTAACCTGTGGGCCTTTACAACCCCGCTCTCGCCTCTCTTTTTTGTCTTATCAATCTAAATTTAAAAATAAGCTATGCATTATTATGTAATTAGTAAATAGAACGGTCTGTTTGCCCACCTGGTGGATATTGATACGCCTGACCATAACAGTGTTATTACCGAGGGGCATAAGCCTATCCTTACAGGGTGTATAAACTTGTGTATAACCTTAGTCGTCCAAGCGGGCCCAGTGCGGATTGGCCGACTTCCCGCACAATCTTTGAATCTCTTTTCAGGCATGCACAGGTTTCCTCACGATGTTTTCCTTACCGTAAGAACGTCGGATAACCTACAAAGATTATAATTTCAAATTCGATAACACATTTGTATCTGGCAGGATTTAAACCTGCACCCTCTCGGTCGGTAGGCTAGTAGTAGTACACTCTACAACAACGAGTAGGTAAAATAAACAAAAATAATTATTCACCTATTTGTAGGAGATTGCGCTATGGTTACCTACCTAACAACTGATAAACAAATTTATATATTTTTTGTAAACATACATATTGTTACGAGCTGGGGGTTCAGGATAAATTATTGCCAAACACGAAGAATAACACGATAACACATTTATTAATTAACCACTATAAATTACACACAACACTAATTACACTTATACTCTCACTGATTAGTCAATTAACGCACGCACTATAATCCGTTATTAACACTGCACACTATAACACAACACTATGAGTCCGTATAATGTCCGCACACACACGTTATAATCACTTGTTAACTCTTCTCACTCGACGATCCCTTCTATATCACTTTATCACTCGCTTCTTCCTTGTAGTCGCAGGTACTTCGCTCTTCGTTCGCTCTTGAGTAGAACACAAGACTACCGGCGCACCCATCGGTCCGCCTTATATACCTGTCCGGCCGCTAAGCTGGAAGCGTCGACGTCATTCTACATAGTGCGCGAAATATCTAGAACATACTAGACTCTTTGCTATTTGACAATTCGCATGTCATACTCTATGGGGGACTGACGTCACATATAAGCCGCCATATTTAATGTCATTTTAATTACGCCAATTCGTAACAATATGTTAGATATACATACTTTTAGGTTATTAATATATTGTGCGAATGTGGAGGGTTACACGAGGCGTAAACTATCCAGAAAGACTTCAATCAATCAGCTAAAATTCCTTCACCGCTGAACATAGGCCTCCCCCAAAGGGGGAAGGCGCCAACCACTCCGATCAAGAGCAGCTCGCATCCATCCCCTGCAACCCTTCGCAAGTCATGAGACCACAGCGCCACAGGATGTCCCACACTACGCTTGCCAGAAAGACTTCTCTTTTTCAACCTATCGCAGTCTACTGCTGTACATAGGTCTCCCCTTTTTTGCGCCAGATATCCCGGTCCTCCGCCTTTCTCATCCAGCCTCCACCAGTGACCTTTCGCAAGTAGTTGGTCCATCAGGTCGGAGGGCGTCCTACGCTACGCTTGCCGAGGCGCGGTCTCCACTCCAGAACTCGTCTGCTCCAACGGCCATCGGTTCTGTGACATACGTGACCAGCCCACTGCCACTACAACTTGCTGATCCGGCGGGCTATGTCGGTAACTTTAGCTCTGTTACGGATTAAATAATTTCTGATCTTGTCCCTAAGAGAGACCCCGAGCATAACTCGCTCCATTGCGCGTTGAGTGACTTTGAACTTGTGAACCAATCCCACAGTCAGTGTCCATGTCTCAGCTGCGTATGTTAGTACGGGTAGGACGCATTGCTCAAGAACTTTTGTCTTAAAGCATTGCGAAATCATCGACGTGAAGACCTGACATAATTTGCCCAATTCGCCCCGCCCAACTGAATCCTCCTTAGTAGCTTCCCTCTCGAAATTGTGCCAGCCAAGTTGGATAGAAAGACTAACCACGACCAAATTGGACAAGTCCTTAACCCTTTGACCGCCAATGACGCCTTAAGGCGCCAAACAATAGACTTTCTATTGTGTCTGGATTCCCGGCGTTCAATGGGTTAAGAAGGTCGGGGTCCCAAGTAGAACGGATGAAAGAGTTTGTATGCAAAGATTGATGTATGTGAATGAAGCTAGAGAAGTATGTCAGGGCCGCGCAAAGTGGCGCTCCATCGTGTTTGCCTACCCCTTTGAGACCGAGGCGTAAGCTTTATTTATTTATTTTATATTTTATGTACATAGAAACAGCAAGTACATGACAGACAAACTTGGACACAAGAGTTTATATTACCCAGAAATTAAAGATGCGTGACCCCAAACATTTTTATTATTCTTTATATGAACATTTTTTTAACCCTTTGGCGCCATGACATCTTAAGACGTCAGAAACAATTGATGTTCTATTGTGTCTGGATTCCTGGCGTTAAAAACGTTAAACATTCAATTTTATACTGAAGAATAGAATGAGTTTTGTAAAAAAAAGCTCGAATCAGATAGAACAAAGTGTTTGACAAATTTCGTCGATTACTTTAAAACCAAACAAATGATTCCTCTCGTAATGTTTTAAGATGAATGTATGACGCTATGGAAAATTTAATTTGCTAAATGTCAACACTTTGAGATTTTTGAAACATGAACCGTGTTTTCCTATTTTTTTTATACTTTAGCGGTAAAATCCCTGAGCGTTCCCAGAGGTTTACCCGAAAAGGCATCGTAGGCTTACACGGAAAACCTTTCGTTGCTATATTCATGTTGCTATTTTGTTTCATCCTATTAATATGTCTCTGCTGAATTCATCTCGTAATCCTACTCTTGTTATTATCCATGGATAATATTCAAAAAAAGAACAAAAAATAATATATTAAGTCTTATATCAAATACTCGTTTCGAGAAATAAATATTTACAACGTGGTGATCCCGCAGGATTCGAATTTGCGACCCCCGTATCACACAGCGATTTGAAACTAACGTTTGGACCACTAGACCACGGAGGTAGTTATAATAATTGTCAAATTATTCAATTATATTTCTTTCATCATCAACTCATTAAACGTCCCTACCGAGGGGCACGAGCCTACTATAAAAACTACTTATAAAAAGCTAAAAAACCTACTTATAAAAAGTTTAAAAGAGTGACTATCGAGTTTCTTGCCGGCCCTTCTCGAAGATCCTACTTATTCCGAACCGGTGGTAGAGTCATAAAAAATATAATAATAACAATTGACTATTCAAAAGTATCTGTAACAGATTTATTTAAATAAAGTTTTTTTGGTTTGTTTGTTTGACTACTCGTATAGGGTAATTAGGCCTTAGTCGTTCACGCGAGCCCAGTGTGGGTTGAACGACTAAATATTTCTCCTAACTATTCAATTATTGTAATGTTGAATTTATATTTTATCTTTTAAGATACTTTCATAACACCAATACTGCTTGAGTGTTTAAACAAGTCTAAATCTATCATCCTACTACTATTATAAAGGTGAAAGTTTGTAAGTATGGATGTATGTATGGATGTTTGTTACTCTTTCACGTAAAAACTACTGAATGGATTTGAATGAAACTTTACCACAATATAGCTTATACATCAGAATAACACATAGGCTACAATTTTTGAGGTTTCTAATGTGAGGTCGTAAAAAAACACATTTTTTGCGCTTACATTGCAAACGCTGACTGAATCCTACAAGATAGATCAAAACAATGTACTACAGTATTGTACAACTTAAAAAGGTCTACAAAAAAGTCCGTGATGGTAAATGAACCTGAAGTCCACGCGAACGAAGTCGCGGGCAAAAGCTAGTTACTCATAAATTTTTCCTCTAGAGTAACTTCGCAAGTGTGCGCAGGTTTGTTTTCCTTCATCGTAAGTGCGTCGGATAAACGTAAGTACATAATATTGTTTCAAAAATATATTGGTACGGGGCGGAATATGAACCTGCACCCTTCATATCTAAAGTTTACAGTTCACGTCAATGAGCCACCGACGCTCCATAAATACACATAAGTAGCACGACCACAGATTTCCCAATACAGGAGATGGGGCAAGCCGCGTTTAAAGTGCGACAACTGTAAGCTCAACGAGCATACACTGGCTACCAGTTTACGCTCTGTGAGACGAGTCAAGACGCACGAATATTAGAAGAAATTACCGTTTTTTTCCAAAATGCCATCCTGTGCAATTGTAACATGCCATCATCGCAATGAATCAGTAAATTTGCTAAGAAATATAATAACTTTTCACAGGTAAGAACCGAAAAGAAATTGCGACACTGGGACTGCCTATAAACTTGGCGGCTTGTCCAGTCTAATGTATATTCTGATGTCTGTGAGCACGACATTGGTCAAGTCTGACATAGGTCACATTGGTAATTCGTCAAGTCCTATATTGACAAATTATGTTTTTTTAATGGAGTAAAGTATGTAATACATAATGAACTCGTCGAAGACCGGTGTATAAAATTTAATACATAAATAATAAATACCTTAACAAATTAAAACTAATTTAAAATATCTTAGCCATGACTACATGAGAAGAGTGGTTTTTAAGCCGGATACCTTACTAAATACTATTAGAAACTCGTTATTCGTATCGAATCGACTATACAATGTACATAGATAATATGACGAATGGCATGTTTGGCAGATTTCATAACTTGTCAAATGACGGACTTTACGAATTACCAATTTGACCTATTTTAAACTTGATCTATGTCGTACCTACTATAAAGGTTACATCAAGTTCTCAGAAAACAATGACATTCTAAGTTTCCTCAACCACAAAGGAACTATAGTAATCCCTAACAAAATTATAAAGTAAACACGCTCTGAAATAATAATCCTTTAAAGATGTGACCGTTGAAATGATGGATCGGCCAAGTTTTCATATCAAAACTGTTTTAGATATTCTAGTCTTTGTAGTAAACTTAAACGGAACTCATGTAAATTAGTCTGTTAGACTTTATACGTTACTATGTAAGTGAACTGGTTGCTAGATTCTAATTTAGTTTAATTCCCGTCATCAATATTAATGATAAATAATCATCATACTAAATGATGGAGCGTCGGTGGCTGAATGGTGCCGACTGTTACCCTCCTACCGGGAGGGCTGTGGTTCAAACCCTGCCACGTACCAATGTGTTTTCGAATTTTCGAAAATATTTGTACGTTATCCGACACTCTTACGGTGAAGGAAAACATCGTGAGGAAACCTGCTTACACCTGCGAAGAGATTCAAAGGTTGTTTGTAAAGTCGTCCAATCCGCACTGGGCCCGCGTGGACGACTAAGGCCTAAAAACACCCTTACGGGTAGGCTCGTGCCCCACAGTGGGACGATTAATGAGCTGCTGATAATGATAAAATAATAAAAAAGGTTATACATGTTACAATTGAAAATAATTACAAGTTTATATCAGAATTACAATTTCGCATTGATTCGCCTTGATCGCATCATAAGATTTCATCATCATCATCATCATTACAGCGTATTTATGTCCACTGCTGAACGTAGGCCTCTTCTAATGATTTCCACGCGGGCCGATCTCTAGCAGTTGACATCCATCTGCCACCCGCCACCTTAACCAGATCATCCGTCCATCTGGTAAGGGGTCGGCCTACGCTTCGCTTTCCGTTACGTGGACGCCACTCGAGAACCTTTCCGCCCCATCGGCCATCGGTTCTACGCACTATGTGCTCTGCCCACTGCCACTTCAACTTGCTATTCCTCTGGACTATGTCGGTCACCCCAGTTCTCCTACGGATATCCTCGTTTCGGATTTATCGCGTAGGGAGACACCTAACACAAGATTTAAATGATTATTTTCGAAGATATTACAGATTTAAAAGTTGCAGTACGTAGAGTTTCCGGCGGACCGGTGGACCGGGCAGGTGGAGCGTGCCTATTACGAATAATATCATCATTGCACCCGTGCGAAGCCTGGGCGGGTCGCTAGTAAATTATAAATAAAAGGCCGGCAAGCGACAACACGCTTCTATGCCCTCTGGTATTGCAAATGTGTCATTTACCATCAGATGAGTCATTTGCTGGAACGCCTATATGCTATAAAAAAATATTTATGTTTCTTACGAAGA
>PQWD01012359.1:0-30704 GCA_019425675.1 Leucinodes orbonalis
CTGGGCCTTTGTCAGAAAACCAGCGCTCCCGTGATAAGACTCACTTTATCACGGCAGCTTACGCTGAGCCGGCCCATTTGACCACATCTGTGTTATATTTTTTCTTTGTTTTTGATTATTGTTTTCACCATGTTTAACACCTTTATTTTTTCTCTTTTCCTTTCTTTTTTATACGTTATTGTCTTAAAGATGTAAAACTGTAACTGTGTGATCAAATAAATGTATTTCTTTCTTTCTAAGTAAATTAATTTAACAGTTCCAATGAAAAAATTGGCGTTTTGGTCGGTTCTGAGTATTATCAACCATCTAAGACATTCAGCTCGTTAAACGTCCCCACCGAGGGCCACGAGCCTACCTGTATAGGGTATATAGGCATCGCGAGCCCAGTGCAGATTGGCTGACTTCGCCATCGCGGTTTCAGTGCAGATTGGCCGACTTCACGCACAACCTTTGAATTTCTTCGCAAGCGTGCGTAGGTTTCCTCACGATATTTTCCTTCACAGTAAGAGCATCGGATAACGTACATATAATTTCGAAAAGTGGTACGTGGCGGGATTTAAACCTGCGTCACCGAACGCTCCGCCTAAGACAGTAACCCCTTCATATTATTTTTGGGTCATCCATCTGATGTTGGAACATTGCGTCATATGCGATCGTCAACCGCACTAGCCGGTAACCATCGAGCTCATTATTATCTGAACTTAGATAATTTGGATAAATGATCCACCTTAGTAATGGTTTATAGTTAAGTTACCAGTATGCAGACATAGATAGATTTACCTATATCACAGACATCTCAATACAATTGGTTGTATTGGCATATCTAAGTTTTATATAGTTCAAATCGCTACATCTAACACAATCACCACACACACACACACACGCACGTACGGCGCACATACACGAAAACTACCACGCTCACACACGATATTATATGTTATTCCCTGGTGAAGCTGTAAAGGCCATCTGCGGTAGTCAGTTCGAAAAAAAAGATATATGATTTTATAAGTGTTTTGTTTTTTATAAACTAACTTTATCTCGCAATTGTGATTGCATTTATTTTTGGGAGAGGGCGCTAATAGTCGAAGATACAGGTTTTTACCTAGTTCGGATATCAGAATCTTTCAAATTTGTTTGTAATGTTTCATAGAAATATGAATGAAGTTATTATTATTTTAACGACCCATTTGGTGTTGCGGTTGAGACGTCGGCTGCAACACCAAGGGTTCCGGGTTCGATCCGCGGGCAGTACAAACATTTGTGTGCATGAACATGTCTGTTTGTAATGGTCTGGGTGTTTTCTATGTATAATATGTATGTATTTATAAAAAAAAATAGGTATGTTTATGCGTTATCTAGTACCCATAATACAGGCTTCACGCTTAACTTGGGGCTAGATGGCGCTGTGTGAATGACAGTGGCTATTTATTTATTTATTTAATCACCATTGTCTTTCCAGAGATGATTGTCGCAGAGTCGTGGGGTGCCCGATACCTGCTCTGGGTGTTTCCATTCCTGATTATCATCGGTCTACTGGCGGTGCTCAGCTTCATCGGGGTGCTGTTCGTCATCCGGCTATACGCGCAGTATACTTGTGGGATGTTCCGAGAGAAGACCAATATGGAAGGAAAGACCGTCATAGTGACAGGTAAATTCCTCCTTCCTATACAAGAAAGGTATCTTTTTTTAACCGACTTCTATCTAAGAAAGTCTTATGATGAAACTTCCCTGCCTATGAAAATCTAGGCAATGCTAACCTAGACCTACCCAAAGGGTAAAAAAGTAGATCCTATTTAATTAGTCTACGTTGTGTCTGTGACCAGGCTGTCTGGCTTTGGGTAATCATTATCATGTGATACTTAAACAGTGGAAATTTTCCCAGGTGACCCGTCTATGTATCTAGGTTCGCATCATTTTGTTCCGGACAAATAATATAAACAGCGGAGTGCCCTAAATACAAAATAAATGGATTTACAGGGACAACATCTCCTTATCTCTCAGTTCTCACTATGTTTCTGGCCTCATGCTGCTCTTTTGGACTTAGTAGTATCAAAGCAATATTATATCACATAGCATGAGGTAATTCTTCTGCACGTTTGCCAAACTATAAAATATATATATTATCATCATCATCTGATGATGATAATATATGTAGGAGACGTGTGATGATCAGCTCATTACACGTCCCCCACAGTCTCTTAACTTTACCCCTGACTTACCTAAACTTTAAAGCCTTTCACCCTTGTACTCAACAATTTTCTTATCTACTACAAACTACGTATTTTTAGTTAAAACTCTCAATATTTCTTCTCAGGATGTACAAGCGGCATCCGCAAAGAAACTGCGAAGGAACTAGCCAAGCGAGGTGCTAAAGTCATCATGGCTTGCAGAAACCTTGAAACAGCTGAAAAAATCAAAGGTTTGTTAACTTATATAAATAAATAAATATTTACTAACATTTATACAGCGCCACCTAGTCCCAAACTAAGCATTTAGCCTGTAATTCGGGTACAAACAACGTATTTTTAATACATATTATACATAGAAACACCCAGACCAATACAGACAATATGTTCATGCACTGTTCGTTATTCGAACCCGAAACACTTGACGTAGTATCCGACGTCTCAACCAAATGAAACGTCCCATTTTCTAAATAAAATAGGTACCTAGTAAGTACTTAATTTGTAGGTACCTAAATGGTTTAAATGGGTAGCACGTAGGAGAATTGAGACGATTATTATTTGACTGAGTAACTTAGATATGTGTACTACTTTACCCCAATATTTGCTTTTACTTTTCAGACGACATCATTAACTCCACAAAGAATCCCAAAGTTATCGTCAAGAAATTGGACCTTAGCTCGTTCGCTTCAATCAGAAACTTCGCGGAAGAAATCAACAAGACAGAGGAAAAATTGAACGTCCTTATCCACAACGCAGGATACGCTCAGACATTCTTCAAGAAGAAATCAGTGGATGACATCGAGCTTACCATGGCGACAAACCATTACGGACCTTTCTTACTGACTCACTTACTTATCGATCTTCTCAAAAGGAGCGCACCTGCCAGAGTAGTGGTCGTAGCGTCCTCTTTATATCGGATTGGGTCGGTCGACTTAGAAAACCCTAATCCAGTCGATAAACTGCCCGGTTACCTGTACTATGTGTCGAAAGAAGCAAACATTCTGTTCACAAATGAACTGGCCCGCAGACTCGAAGGTACGGGTGTTACTGCCAACTGCCTCCACCCTGGTTTGATCGATACTGGAATCTGGAGAAATGTGCCAATTCCTCTCAGTTGGGGACTATTCCTGATCATCAAAGGCTTCTTCAAGACGCCAAGACAAGGATGCCAGACATCAGTCATGTTGGCAGTCGATGAGAAACTGGAGAAAGTGACAGGGAAGTACTTCTCGGACTGTGCCGAAAGCAGCGTATCAACGGCTGCGAGCGATGTGGGTAGAGCGAAAAAGCTATGGGAGATTTCAGAAACTATGGTTAAGTTGGGGGAGAATGACCCTAAAATATAGACTACTAAATAAGATAAATTATTCATGCAGATACAAAATAAGCTTAAAATTCTGATTGCAGCATTATTATTGATTGAAGCAGTTTAAAAATTTGTTTGAACTGTAAAATAACTCAAGCTTAAATAGAAGACTTACGATCGGAAGAATTTCAAAATGAACCGTTTTGAAAATAACCATAGATACAACAATTTATAACGTCATTTTTTATTTTAAGGCATACTAGATAATAAGCGATTAATTGTGTATTATTTTGCATTTTAATAAATAACTTATAAAATAAATATCTACAAGTTATTGTTCTTTTTTAGTAATCAAAATGACACTGACAAAAACAAAAACAATCTAGAACCGGGATATCAAGTGACTTCGGATACCTATGTCAGGAGATGCATTATTGAGAAGCCCCGCTATCAGTATTACCTACTTGAGCATCACGGTTACATAATATCAGCTATCATACATAACAGGGGTTTGGGCAAGCAGAACACAAATGTTATCGTAATGCCTCGTATTGTATAATGTACCACAAAAGACAATACAAATATGTAATGACTCAGTATCATCCCAAAAGGTCAGGAGGCCTTTGGGTGACACAAAAAAAAACGTGTCAATGTTATTAACTATGTAGGTCATGTCCAAAGAGCCGACAACAGTAGATGATGGTATAAGACGCAAGTTGACTGGCCTCGAGGAGTAGAGACTGTAATTCTGACCTATATTATAATAAGTCTGAGTCAAAATCCATAGTCGGCTTTTAAAACTTAGTAGTCTGATCGAAGGACGTTCTAATACCGGCGTAATCCCGGGCTCTGGGTTCGAATCCCGGTGTACCTTTGTCCAGCATACTCGATATGGTATTCTGATATTTAATAAATATCAAAAAATTGATTCCCTCTTAAATTTAGACTTAGAAAAAGAAGAATTAACTATATTGGCCAAGCAATTTATTTATACAACGGTAAATCTATACAAGATCTTCCAATAACAACAATTATGGTAGTGTACAATTAAATGAATTATAATAATTTATCATTAATGAAATGGGGGAGACCTATGTCCAGCAATGGACTGCAATAGGTTGAAGAGAGAAAGTGATGAAAAAAAATTAAACTACCTAAAGTTAATTATCTTCCTAAAAGGCAGGTTTAGCTAAAAAATATTTTACACTTTTCTTATTATTAAAAACTTAAATACAAAATGATGATGAATATTTTTCGTGAAATTAATGTAACATAACATATTGATATAAGTCTTTATAAAAGCATGCTAAATAAAATGCATGACACTAAATTATTTCTAACTAAAGCTTGTTAAAAGAATATACAATATTCCTTATGGTTTTATGTTGAAAATAAACTTTTTTTTATTTCTACATTTAAGAAAAATACATGTTGTTTTTCAATAAAAGTATTGACATACATTTAACCACACCTATTTAACATATAGCATAGAGCCAAAATTAATGGCTAATTTCAATCTCTCAATGTTGACTTTTTCAGACTTTGCGACTAAAATTACTTTGATTGGTACTGAATTGCAGACTATTACAAGTCTTCATATAATGCTACCCTTAAAACTTCATTTTGTCCATTTCTTAACACAAGAGCTCACAAAATATGTGTACTTTCATCAGTCAGTAAGTGCTTTCTATTATGTAATGAAAACATTTAAAATAGTCTACCTTGTAGATAGTCTAATGCTTGACTTTCCAATACATGGTTTCTCAAGAACCATTTGAGTTTCGACTTTTGATTGCACAATTCTAATCTATCAAATCAAATTGGTCTAAGAAAGTGTTATCAACTCCGAGTGCAGTACCAAGACTTTCCCTGGGCTTCCTTCGTTCCTTCTCGTCCATATCCATACAGAGCTGATCCAAATAATCTGTCGACTTTATCGATAGAGCACTGCAACTTGGACTCAAAAGATCAGGCAGCAGAATCTTATTTGCAGTGAACACATCCACATTCACCATGTTCATATTTTCTTTTTCCTCAACAATTGTTTTAAATTCTAAACTTTCTTCATTACCATCAGCTGTTAGGACATTAGCCCTTACTTTCTTAAACCTATTAATTATTTTCTCTAACGAACTTGTTTTACGTATAAGCTGATTACAATTCTTCGGTGTTTCAGTCTTCTGTTCATCAACTTTGCTCTCAAAACTTAATCTGGGCTCTTGTAATACTGATTGTAATTTTGTCTCTATAACTTTGTTGAATACCAATTCTTTGCTTACAGGATTTTCTTGAGCAATGGTTCTGGGGTTATACAAATCACAGGTACATTAGGGGTGTCAACTAATTTTCTAAAGTTTCCCATATCCACACCTTCTGGTGTGCTATAAGTGATTTCTTTATCTAATGCTTCTATTCCAGAGACTTCCAAAAGCGAAGGACTGTCCTCTTGCATGATAGACAGTTTTCTCTTTTGTAATTTAGTGAAAGACCTCTTCTCTCTATTTTCAAAAAGATTCGGTGATGAATGACTCCTAAACAAGACATTGCTTTCATTTGATACCATTGACTCACTGAATAGGCCACCTTTCTTAACATTAATATTAGGCCTATCAGTCTTATACTTAAATTTCTTAGAACTACTAGATTTTTTGGTTGACAACAGTCTCATGATTTGTTGCTTTGTGAAACCTGAACATTCAGCAACTGTCTCGTTCACTCGTGGATTTACTTGTGATATAACTGATATGTTGTGGAAGTTCTGACTGACATTTGGCTGGTCAAAGCTGGTCACTCTACAGGACATAAGGCTTTTCAAGAACTCTTCTCTTGGACCTTCATGGAATGGTGTGATAAGGGACTTGGGCTTTGAAAAGCTGCTAAACGACTTGTGCTTTCTCCGCAAATTGAACTGGTGTTTAGACATGCTCATCGGTGTAAATGTGTCAAATAAAACACAAGCATGCTCTCTACAGGCTTTAAGGTCTGAAAGATCAGGAAGCGGTGGTATTTCTAATTCTTTTATTGAAAGTGACGACTGATCAAATGCCAGTGGTGATGGCTGAAACAAACAAAAAATATGAAACATCAATACATAATTAACAGAAAGATATATAGTGTATAAATTAACTTTTTATATAAAAAGTCAAGATAATGTTTAAGAATAAATTTGTATAACATAAAATTGACACCATTGTCTTATCTAAAATAAAAAAATATTAGAAATTTATTTTTAAAAAGTAGATAGACAACAGCTGTCATTTTGGGAACACATTTAATGTTTAGCTACTCTAATTGAGTTGTGTGTAGACAATAGATTCATGTATTGTGTTGTGAATTCATACTCATGCAATCTACAACCGGCTAAGTGACACTGTCCATATATTTTTTTTGCTAGTCTATAAAATAAATACTTATAGCTTTTTCACAAAATCCAAAATTTTACCTGTATTTTTTCTTCAGTATTCATCATTCCCTCATTTATAATCTTCATAGCTGTGAGGATATCATTAATACTCTTCGTTCCACACTCTAAATAGTCATTAAACTTATATATCTCATCTCCAATCTCTGTGTTCTTCAGTATATAACATATAGATATAAGGAAACTCCGCACAAGATTAGGAAAACACAATTTATCATCTTTAACTATATTTTTCAAGATATACTTCTGTTGACTGTTAACTTGACTTTGTAATTCATTTGTGTCTATAAAATCAGTTTTTGGGTTGTATTCTATAATATAGGAACTAGGGTCAGCCTCACCGGTGTGTCTAGCAACAACAGCTTTTGTATTTTTGTATGTCTCATTGCATAGATCAATAAATGGCATAACCTTTTCGTTCCACTTACTTTCCATATGTTGCATTTGTTCATCTAAATATAACAACCAGGAATCAAAAAACTGAGCTGGAGTGTGCACATTTTTAATTTTCAAAATCTCTGTTTTCATATTATCATTTAATTCATAAACACTTAAAAATTTATCTACTAAATCATCAATATATTTTTGAGCTTTAGTAGTGTTCAGTTTTTCCTCCATTGAGATTATCCTTTCTCTGAATATGCTTGCTATATCTTCCATGACTGCCCTTTTATGTAAATAGTTAGAGAACTTGCTGGACATTCTGTTAGTTTCCCTGTCAATGTCTTCTACAAAGCCTTCTATACTTCTTTTATATCTGTCTGTCATTGTGTCGTAGAGATTCTTTTGGTTATTTGTCAGTTTGGTCTGTAGTGTTCTCTGAACAGCCAATTGTGATAATTGAAACATTAGCATAGTAACTTTATAGGAGCCAGGGTTCACTAAATACGAAGACATGACTGGAGATACTAATCCTCTACTGCTGTAATCGTTTATAAACGCTGATACCTCACCACGATAGGCCCTTTCCGTCTTTGTATCATAAAGTGGCCATGAGAACTTTTCAGACACTTGCGAATCTATAATCGAAATAAGGTAATAAGACAAGTGGTTGAACACGTTCTGCGAGGGTTTTTCAAGAGCATTTTCTTTGAATATTTGCCTGTAAAGATCAGATGCCATTGAATGCAGCTTACTAAGTATCCCTACATTTAAAATTGTCTCTTTCTTGAGATTCACGACAAGGTCTCTTTGCATAGTCACAGACGCCATGGTTGAAGAACAGGCAAACGAAAATCAAATAAAATATTCACAAAACATTATTCTCGCTTTTTGACACAGAGCACTATATTATTTACGATTTTACTCGCGTCACATTTTCAAAAAACTTATGTCAAAATTTCCGTTACTATCGCTCTTTTTTATGTGCGTTCCATTAAGAACAGGCTAAAGTCATATATAGGACTGCCTCGTCATTAGTAAATATTATTTTGTTTAATTGATGATGAAATGAGTGATGACCATGATGATAATAGATGATGTATGAATACCTTACAAGTTTCAGTAATGATGTTATGGGACTTTACCACAACCTTACACGGACTTCTTGAGAGTACTCAAAGTGACCGCTGTTTTGTATATTTGCCACCGTTTGCACTTTTTCACGTATAATAAACGATTAAGAACTCCACCATTATTACACATTAACATTCGATTAAGTACAAATTTTAGTAAATAAAACAAAACAGTCGACATCACACTTCACTTTCCCGCCAAAAAGCCTCTCGCAGTGTTGCCACCTTAACCCTTTTGTAGCTAGATCTAGAACTTTTCAGTATAGGTGAACTCCTTTTTTAAGGATTTAGCCCGAAAACAGTAATCAGCTATTTTTCACTGTCTCGAAAATATTACCTAATTATGAGTTTTCAACATGCTAGTACATAACAAGCACTAGTACGTAACAAGTACTTTTTATCGTTTCATTGGTCTTGACGACCTTTTTTTTTAGACGCTCTTTGAAAAAACAAAAACGGCTTTATAACATGATTATTTCACCATTTTTAGAATAGAAAATCTTTCGATGGTCAATCTAAGCTTATCTAGCCTTTATTACTTCTCAAAAAGCTCTTATTCTAAAACTGAGGTGACTACACTGGCCTCTCGTTACTACGCCTCGGCAACTGAAATTTATGGGGAACGGAGGAAACTCATTTAACACAGGTCTACATCGCGATCATTGCTCATCATCATAGTGTTCATCACTCATTTCACGTCTGTGCTCATTTCTTAATCATTTAAACAATAAAATATTAATGACGAGGCAGGATAGTCTATGACCTTAATCTATTCCAAATGGAACGAATAAAAAAAGAAACATCATAATCATATTATTCATAACCCATAGACATATTATGAGGTAGACAGACTGTATATTGAAAGGCGGTGTCTAATTTTTGTTAGTGTGCAGTTACAGATTTGTATTAGTGTGCGTCACTAGGGATGTGACCTTGGTATCGAACATATTGCTAGAATTAAGCCGGGCGTCGTCGTCGCACCTGCAGAATTAGATGATTATAAATTGTGTTAAAAATAACATGAAGTCAGATACAGCAACGCTGTTAATTTTATCTACAACAAAAATTAAAAATAAAGCGTTACCATAATAAATTTTATACGCAAATATTTTGAAGTTTGGTCTTCCTGGGTTCAAAATTAGATGATGTTGGAACAAATAAAACAAAATATTATTGGTAGGTATTAAATAGACTATATTATATTTCTACGGTAAAATAACAAATTTTAAATAACACTCACAAACTCAAACTTAAAAATTATTTTATTTAAAAAATATATACTGAAAGCCTCATTATCATTTTTAAAGACCCATACATACCTACATTGATAACCCACAATAGTGGGTATCATGAAAAAAAGTTTCAGTTTAAAATATGCGACCTAAAAACTTATACTTATACTCATTACGACACTTGGGTGGTTTTCTTTTCTTTACAACCTGAAAATTTCATTATTTGGATGGTATATTAATAATAATCAATTCTCATTACAAAAAAAAAGACTGAATAATAGTCAGCGACGCTGTTTAACTAATTAAAATCATGTTTATGAAAAACAAAATCCGAGCGAACTATTCCACGTGGACGCGCAATAAACCTATTTTTAAAGACATAACCTTTACTAAGGTTGTCTTTAAAAATAGGTTTATAGTGATTTCAACCCAGTTATTACAAAAGTAAATGCTGATATTAACAATCGCAAAAATTTGACCAATGGAAAACAAAAATGCGAGTCACAACTGTAGCACATGACTATGAATAACACTTTCATCACATTTAAATTAAGGAATTTGTAAAAATTAACTTTAGTCACTCAGTAGTTTGTTGTAAAGGAACTTTATTTGTATGCCTTTAAACAACATACTTCATTATCGGTACGCTTTTTATTGTCATGCTATTCCAATTTAAACTTTAAAATATGTAGTATAGAAACAGATTTATTTCTATCTAAAGAAAACAAAAAGCTTACTTTCTCTAACCAGTTATACAGAAAAGACTCGCATAAAAGGGTCTAAATAGTAAAAATAACTAACAGGTTGATAATATCCAGGATATCCTTCAAAAATGGTTGGTACTGCATCGGATTTCAGTTTTTTTATTGATAAGCCTACGATGAAACAGGATTGCTCAAAATGTTTTGAGCAAAGCCTGGAGTTCTTCGTAGGCTCCCAGTTTTCACGCCTTACACTTTTAACCATTCTTCTCTGATTTGTGGACATTTGGGAACCTAAAAATTCAATAATTGTATAAAAGAAACTGTTAAAGAAATACTATCGATGGAATTAAATTCTATGTTGAGTACATCACTATGTAACATCCTTAAATTTTCATGCATAATATTAATTGTTTTAGACGTAATTTCTACAATTAATACAAGCTAATGTATGTCTAACATTATTTAAAGTCTACTACTACATGTTTTTTATCCATAAGTCTCATTACAACTACGTAATATGAATGAAAATGTCGTCAAATTTACTTATGAAATGATAATTCCGGGTCTTTTACTCCTCCTTTGGTGGTTCTTGAAGAACAATTTACCGCAGAACACGACATTTTTCTACGTTTACTTATTTCTTTTCAAAATATTATTAAAATTATGACACTGTGAAAAATTTGCACGACAGCTCGTAATGTTTTGGCCTCTTTGGAGGCCACAAAATGACACGACGTCAGAGTTGTCAAACGTCTATCAACCGTCTCTTCTACTCGTAACTAGGATTCGTGTGATAGACAAAGATACATGACGTGTATTGCATTACAATGATATAAGAGCGGCAACGTCTTATGACTACATCTAGTACATGCTTAATCTAAGTCATAACCTCTAAAAATTTTCCGAATCGTGCAAACAAACCACACGTGTGTTTTTATTTTCTTTTATAAATAATTGTAATGTGTAAAAGCGCTAGACGCGAATATGGTGTGTATATCTCTTCAAAACACAGTGTTTACTTATTTAAAAGATTCTAAATCAATTGAATTTACAGAGTAAATTCTACGTGCTGTACGAGCACAGCGCGGGCTTTGCCCTCTTCCGCGTTGCGGAATTTGAGGAGCTGGCGGCATTTCTACCCCAAGTCGAGGAGTCCGTGACCGATTTACAACGTTTCAATTCTGTTGTAACTTTAATTGCGTTCCAACCATTCAAATCTGCTGTGCTTGCTTTGGAAAATATCAATGCGATTTCTGAAGGTTAGTTTCTAATACACGCGTTTTAAAAGCGTTTAATTTGTGTAATAACATGAAGTTTTTAGGCAAACATACTTTAAAGACCACAATGAGTGCAAGGAATACATACAATTTTAGTTATACATGTGTATCTTTACTATCACATAAATTATGTATAAGATAAAAGAACTCAACTTCACATTCATACTAAAATATACACTAACAAACACAATAAAGTATCTATTAATTTTATGTCGTGTATTCTACTTAATATTAACTCTTAGTATGACCCTGATTCCTTTATGACTTTTCACTAAATATTAATTATTTATATAAAGTTGGTGTTATTAATTTACTGTCTTAAGATTAATTATTTTATTAACATTTTTGCTGCGCTGGATTGGAGGGCAAACAATCACAAACAACAATTTATTATTGTTGAATTTATGTAATTTATTTTTAAAAATTGGTACATGGTGGTTTGAACCAGCACCCTTCTTATCGGAAGGCAACAGTCCACACCAGTTAGCCACAAATGTTCACTCTCAAATAAGTTACATGTATTAAATTTGGTTTATTGTAACTAAAATAAAAATATTCAGGTATATTCAGTTAAGGATATTGTGGTAATAGCACTGATGACCACAAAATACCATTGTTGATTGCCAAACATGAATTATTTAATTAATTTTTATTGAGACAAGAAATGAGCTCGTCTGTTTTTTTTACCCGTGGAGTAAATTGACATTTCCAGTGTTGCACAGTTCTGACTGTTTTTTAATAGTGATGTACTTCCATCGGTAAATTAGAGATTAATGATTTTATTTATGATGTGATATAAATTCCTGATTTATAAATGATCTCCACATCTTTCTTATGAATATTTATGTCGATATGTGTTAAATAATTGGGTGATCAGTATTGACAAATCCGTAGCAAATCTTGTGAGGAACAAAGGTGTAATTTAAGTAACCTATTGTATTAATATTTATTGTAACAAAAGGTAGACGTTTATTTCTTAATATACTAGTGCCTGAAAAACGCCCAAAAAGTGCCCCAGAAACGTGACCGCGATATCCACATGGAAATAGGTACTTAAGATTAAATTAATTTAAAATTAAATAAACTTAAAATAAAACATGATGTTTTAATTTTAAGAATATATACATTTCTAATTATTTAAATATTAAATATTATTATTTAAATATTATTTTTATTGTAAAAACAATTGCTTATGCAAATATTTGTTTATTTCAATTTTATGATATCCGTACTAATATTATTAATGTGAAAGTAACACTGTCTGTCTGTTTGTTACACTGAATGGATTTCATTGAAATTTGGTATGGTGATAGATGGTAACTAAGAATAGGTTGTCAATGTTAGGATTGTCAATTTTCATTAAATTTTCTAAGCATGATTTCACCTGGAATAATAATAATAATTGTTTTTGAAAAACAATTACTAAATTCGATTTGTTACTATTTGATTTAGTTTCGAATTTATTGCTTATGCAAATATTTGTTTAGTTGTATCCATTTTTTTTAGTCTCTAGTAATAAAAACCGAATTTGCGTAAAGCACTATTAAACTAAAGCTGTTATCATTAATTTGGAGTTTGACATTAGGTATTGTCAATTTACTCCACGGGTATAAAAAACACACTATAGTAGAAAAATGTTAAATGTTACTAGTGAGCTACCATAGTAATTTTAAAACAACAAACAGCAATGTGAGATTAAGGCCGATATTCTAGAACGAGACTTAAGCATTGATCTTTGCTTGAATAGAGTGAGAATGGTATAGCGCTCTATAAAAGAAATAGCGCCATCCCTTTTTAACTCAATTAAGGAAATATCTCGTTCTAGAATACAGGCCTTAAACTGATAAATATGGTCAATATGCTAGTACAGCATGATTAATGTGGCTAGCGCGGGTGACGTGCCGTATGTGGGGAGTCCCTTTATCTGCTCTTCATATCATACCCTTATATTATACAAAGATAATAACAATAAAGCCTTTTATTTCTCACTTTACAGGACATATTAAAGTTATTATACAAATAAGTTAATCGTAAGGAGCCCATTTTTTTTTTTACATTAAATAGGCCAGCGTTTGACTACACCTTGTCTGGTGTTAAACATCGACGATGTCTAGGATGAAGCACGCTCATCTAGAAGAAATTCTCGACTTGAAGACACCCAAATTGTACGCCTCGGGAAATACATAAGCTGAGCTAATACATAATACATTTTTGGGTGTAGGCCTCCTCCATCTCCGTCCATTTTTCCCTATCTCTGGCTTGTCTCATCCATGTAAGGCCAGCCTGGATGATGTGGTCGTTTTGTGTCCCTTGGATACCAAAGTGTAGTATACAGAGATACACTACATAAATTTAAATGTAACATTAACAGGTATACTGCCAGAAGATTTGAACTTGTTCCTCGAAGGTGCCTTACCTAAACGCAAGAAACGGAGCAAATGCACCCTAGGAGTGCTGGACCCCAAGTTGGGTGCAGCCATCAGCGAGGCACTCGAAATACCATGTTCACACACTGGAGCTGTTCCAGAGATACTGAGAGGTATTCAATTATCAAATGGTTTAAATATAATTCAGTAAAATGACTCTTTTCAAGTCCACCCTACTGTTTTAAGGCTGAGAGCCATCTGCGCTCGCCAATTGCCCAGAGAAGCTGTAAAGGCCAACTGCAGTAGTCAGTTCAAAAAAAAATCTCCACTGTTCCACATTGGTCTCTTCTATTCTTGATGACCCATTTGGTGTAGTGTTTGAGATGTTGGCTACTACACCAATGGTTCCGGGTTCAAACCCCGGGCAGTACAAATATTTGTGTGCATGAACATGTCTGTATTGGTCTGGGTGATTTCTATTTATATTTTTAGTTTGAGTTTGAAAAACATTTTAATACTAAGTGCAATATTAAGTTATTCTTTTGGTGTCTCATCTACCCACAATTAAGCACACAATTTATTTTTTTAGATTGAAACATCAAATCAAAATAACAACTACATAATCTTAGAAAATCTTTTGCCTGTTGGCTTAATTAATATCCCTTCAATAGTTTTTTATGTTATAAGTGTACAGGATGGCCTGGATGCTCACCAGGTGGTAAGTGATATGCCTGACCATGACAGAGCAGCATCGAAGGAGACCAACAACTGATAGACAGTTATTATCCTCCATCGATGCCGCACTGCGCCCGTCACCCGAGACAACAGATGTTAGGTCTCTTATACTTGGTGATTTCACTAGCTACAGTGCCCTCATCCCGAAACACAAAAGTGCAAAACATTCCTGTTTCACGGGACGTTATCTGGCACTGCGGTGGTACCTACCTAGACGACACAGTATCGAGTCTACCACCTAGTACTCTTACTACTACGAAAACCGAGACCCCAAACATATGTTAGGCTACCAAGCCGTGGTTCGAGTCCCATTCGGGGACGCCCCTAGGTTCGTTGTGTAAATTTTAAGGCTGAGGGTCATCTGCGCTCGCCAATTGCCCGGTGAAGCTGTAAAGTCCATCGGCGGCCAACAGCAGTAGTCAGTTCGAAAAAAATACTACTCCGAAATCTTTGAAATTCCTTCGGACTTGTCACTATAAATATCCCTTCAACAGGTATCCGGCACCATTTCCACGCGCTCATCAAAGGGCTAACCCTGAAGGCGTGCAGTGTGGCCCAGCTGGGGCTCGGCCACTCGTACTCGCGCGCCCGCGTCAAGTTCAACGTTCACCGGGTGGACAACATGATTATACAGTCTATCGCATTACTCGACCAGTTGGATAAGGATGTGAACACGTTCTCCATGAGGATCAGGTATGCATTGTGTTTTATTTCTTGGGTTGATTAATTTACTTGACTTTATGACACGATTACGACGCTTTGCAATTGTATTGTAAATTTGGGTGTTCCGTACAACTATGATGTTAATGGTTCAAATTAGTAGTTATATTGACAATGACAAATATAATTTACCATAAAACAACGAATAAGTACAAAGTGTAATAAGTGTATTATTGAGTCCTTGATGACATATTGACAAACCCCTTGAGTCTAGCATGGAATTTATAAACGTCATATTTACGTAAACCAAATATAAACGGAATACAAAAATGTTTAAGTTGCTCCAGTTTATTAAGTTGCTGTTCTGTAACATCAAGGTAGAAGACATCTGCATAGTCAAGCCCTGGAAGAAGAGATTTTAGTAGGTTTCCCATACCAATACTATAAAATAATAGTAACAGATTTAAAGCTTGGAATCCAGACCCAATAGATAATGTTATTGCCCCCCATTAGTTTCATTAGCAATAAATAGGTTAATTAAAGAATTAAGAATTCCTGTTCTGTAAACGTATTTTCTCTTGTTTACAGAGAGTGGTATTCATACCACTTCCCGGAGCTCGTCAGCATTGTACCAGAGAATCATTTGTACACGAAATGTGCGGAGTTCATCAAAGACAGGAAAACGCTCAACGAAGAGTCCCTGGAGCCGTTGACCGAGATACTAGGCGATTCGGAGAAGGCTCAAGCGATAATTGACGCGTCCAAAATGTCAATGGGCATGGATATATCGCCGGTTGATTTGATCAACATACAGATGTTTGCGGGCAGGGTGGTCGCATTGAGTAATTACAGGTAAACAAATTTTTTATCCGACGCTCTTACGGTGAAGGAGAACATCGTGAGAAATCCTCCGCACACCTGTGAAGAGATTCAAAGGTTGTGCGTGAAGTCGGGCAATCAGCACTGGGCCCGCGTGGACGACTAAGGCCTAAACACCTTATACGGGTAGACTCGTACCCCTCTGTGAGGATGTTTAATAAGCTGATAATGATGATAATAGATTTTTTCCAATTGTTAGCCTGTAACATCTAATTTATAGGGCTTAATCCTTGCTTCACAGCATAGTAAAGTTGAAACATTTCTAGATTGCATACATTTAAAATTGTTGTTTTTTAATTTTGTTTAACAATGTATGTTGTAATTGTTTTCTGAATAAATTTTACTTTACTTTAGATGGTGATAAAAGATAAGGAAATAATATGCAATCAACATAAATAAAATATAAAAACTTAAACACCAAAAGCTTTCCATTTTGCACCAGTTTTTTTAATTTATTAAGAAAAGAATAGAAATTATATTACTTATTATGAATTTTTAATCATTGGACATATTATTTTACTCATATTATGGAATATTTTTATGGGATGGATTCCCATACATTTATAAGATTATCAGATTTATCATATAATATTTGACGATTCAATAATAATATTCGATTTTATGAACATTATGTCTGTTTGTAATGGTCTGGGTGCTTTTTATGTATAATATGTAGTATGTTTATCCGTTGTTTAGTACCCGTAATACAGGCTTCACGCTTAACTTGGGGCTAGATGGCGCTGTGTGAATGTCAGTGGATATTAATTTGTTTGTTCAGAAATAAAACTTACCTTATTTGATACCAGGAAGCAGATCTCGGAATACCTGCACAGCAAGATGAGCAGTGTCGCTCCGAACTTGACGACCTTGGTGGGAGACCAGGTCGGCGCGCGTCTCATCTCGAAGGCGGGCTCGCTCACCAGCCTCGCCAAGTACCCGGCATCCACGTTGCAGATACTTGGTGAGTGGGACATTATGATTTGTACATTTGTCTGCATGAACATATCTGTTTGTATCAGTCTGGGTGCTTTTATGTATAATAATAATAACAAAAATATATAAGTATGCTAATCCGTGCAAGTACCCATAACACTAGTTTCACGCAGAAATTTATTTGTAAATATGCGATCGAAAAGGTAAGGCAGATATTTTCGTTCAAAATACCTCAGTGTTTCAGGTCTTTGACTACGTGTGTTGCCAGTTATGACATCATCATCATCATGTAACTGGTGTGTCCACCTTGTAAATCAATAAATGTTCCCCGGCCGCCACAATTTTAAAAAGAAAAGAAAAAATCTATTTATTGAAACGGACTTAAAATTAAGATAGAAATAAGTTTACGAGTGTTAAAATTATCAAATATATATATATTCACTGACATTCACACATCGCCATCTAGCCCCAAGTTAAGCGTGAAGCCTGTATTATGGGTACTAAACAACGGATAAACATACTTATATACTTTTTTTTTGTAATACATACATAATATACATAGAAAACACCTAGACCATTACAAACAGACATGTTTATGCACACAAATCTTTGTACTGCCCGGGGATCGAACCCGGAACTCTAGGTGTTGCAGCATACATCTCAACCACTACACCAAATGGGTTGTCAAGAATCACGTAATTTCAAGGGGTTTCCGAACTAAGCAAAGCCTGTATCTTGGGAAACCAATTTCTAATGAATTACAGAGTTTTTTGAATAAATTAAGTAAATTGATCATAATAAAAGTCAATGAGTAGAGTGCGAGTTTGTGAGTATATGTAGGTATGTTAATCTGTATGAGTTATTTTCAGTTTGGGATGAGCATTTCAGTTTGGTCATAGACAAGAGCACAAAGAAACTGTATTAGCTTTAATTTCGCCTTCCACATTGAAGCTATACTTAGTGTTGTGTTCTTTAGAATAAGATAATTAAATGTACAAACTTTGTTTTTGGAAATAACATTAATATTATTCACAATAACATTTTATAATGTTAAATAAATCCCCAGGTGCGGAGAAAGCATTGTTCCGTGCGTTGAAGACCCGCTCGAATACGCCCAAGTATGGATTGCTGTACCACTCCACCTACATCGGTCGAGCCGGCCTCAAAAACAAGGGCCGCATCAGTCGTTACCTCGCCAACAAGTGCTCGATTGCATCAAGGATCGATTGCTTCTCGGGTATGTGTTTGTATATTATAGTTTTTTATATTACATATATTGTCTATGTGCGAAGTGGGTGGTGGGGAACGGCAAATCGATCGTAGCGCACGACGTGGCAGAAATGTGAATTAATTCTGGGCTGTCATGTGTCAAATTGTTTTATTTTCATAACTTCCTTTATAATTTTAAGTAAAAACGTAAAAATTGCTGGGTTTTCCCCACTGCTGTTCGCTGCTTGTATTTGATAAGCTCTCTTCTGTGTTGATGTAATGTATCAAAAAACAATATGCTTACACTTGCCACTTTGGTTGTAAACACAGTCGCACTTAACATTTGTAACAACACGTTCATCATTTATCTGGAATTAAAATAAACAATAAAATAATTAATATAAGTAAGCTGACATGAAGCTAACTCAAATATACTATTTCTATAACTTGATATGTAGGTAGGTATGTACTCACATTTAATGGTGTTTTGTAGGGAGTTTGTGTCACAGACGTTTGTCTTATGATCAGAGCTCTTATTAAGAAGCTTTTCCCGTTCGTTCTAAGCTCTTCCACTTCTCTCACATGCTGTCCTAATACTATTTTTTTCCCTTTTTGCTCAGTTTGATGTTGGAAATGTATTTTATGCTTAATCGATTCAAATCCCGTACGTATTATAATATCCATATTTTTCACGAGGAAGAAATTCGCTAGGTATAATATACACACTCACTTTTTACACTATTTTTTTCAATTTCGTTGAAAAACTAGTCGTAAATCAATATCACAAAGATATCTTATCTAGTTGACATGATTTGACAGATGACAAGTCCTGAATAGTAGCGGCTACTAGGGGCGCTGTCATCGCGCACACAACGAATAGATCGATTTATTTATGCGCCGAGTAACGAGTTTTCTATCTATTCAACCTATCGCAGTCCACTGCTGGACATAGGTCTCCCCCATTTTGCGCCAGATATCCCGGTCCTCCGCAGTTACGAGATTTACTCGCTTCAAATTTCATCACCAACCTATAACGGCCCACTGCAGCGCCCACGCAATCCCGCACAGCATAGCTATGAGGAGCTATCATTCAATTATAATTTAATTTTCATGGACGTATATTTAACGTCGCGCTAACAACAAAATTTTGTCCAAATTTGGCCAGATTTAGTATGTAAAAGCAGAAAATATTAAGACATTTGATGAGCATCTGTCAACAAAGATTATGTTAGAAAAAAATTCTAAAAATAGTATGACTAGTGTGTTGAAATGGTGTAAAAACCAAACGTACGAAAGGAAAACAATTCAGAAATTATATATCATAGGTAAATAGACAATTCGATAACATGTTTTTAGTTTAAAAACACTAAAATTATATTTGACAAAATGACATCATTGACAGCAGCTGTCATTTCTGGGATATATTTTATGTATTAATGACAGTCCGTCCGTATTTTTTTAAATGTCCATGTCTATTTTATTAAAATGTTTCAAACCCTATCCTAACGAAATTTCTATTGATTCTAGACTAATAAATGTCTGTCCAAGTACTATATTTAAAACTATAGTGAATCAAATTATACGTTAAGGTAACAACGAAATGCACACTTTGATCTATCGCTTGGCTCGTGTATCGCCTCGCGGTAATAACAGCTGTGCTAGAGTAAACGCGGCGAGTTAGCCGTGAGCACGCCACTTTATGGTGTGCCATGGTTTTTAACGTTGCTACAAGTTTTCCCTTTTTAGGGTTCCGTCGCCAAATGGCAAAAAACGGAACCCTTATAGATTCGTCAAGTCTGTCGTCCGTCCGTCCGTATGTATGATACACCCTTTTTTCTCCGAAACTATAAATACTAAACTATTCAAACTTTGTAAGTATTCTATTCTATGAGCGATATATTTATTTATTATAACAATTTCCAGAGAGTCTGACAACGATATTTGGTGAGAAACTCCGCCAGCAAGTGGAAGACAGGCTGAAGTTCTACGAGACGGGAGACATACCCAAGAAGAATATCGAAGTCATGAAAGAGGCGATGGAAGAAGCGACCCAAGCGATCGCCGATGCTACGGCCAGTGCCAAGAAGAAGAAGAAAAAGAAGAAGAATAAGGAAGCAGAGCCGATGGATGAGGATTAGCTTTAATTTACAAATTATATTTTACTAAAGATTGCTACAATATTTTGGTGTTTTATTTAAATAGTGACTATTTGGTGTTCAATAAACAATCAATAACATCCTACAAAACATGGGGACATTGGGTCGTAACTAGTGATTTTAATAAGTGAACGTGACGGTCAGTTCACTCTCCTGATGGTAAGTGATACCGGCTGACCATGAAAGATGCAGTGTTGAAGGAAATTTATAACAGTAGGTAGTCATTATTTTCCGTCACCACTGCCCTGCGCCCGTCACCCGAGACGACAGACGTTAGGTCTCATACCCGGTAATTTTACTAGCTAGTGCCCTCATCCCGATACACAGAAATGCAAAACACTTCTGTTTGACGGGACGATATCTTGCACTGCGATGGTACCTACCTAGACGACCCAGAATCGAGTCTACCACCTACTAAGGTGATGTGTCAAGTTACATATCTTGTAATACAACGAGCTCTTAGGGTAATATTAGGTCATTACATATTATGGAAATGGCGTATTTTATGGGAGGAATTTTTTATTTGGTTTTCAAACGGAATGTAATGTGCAATAGTGTACAATTATTCCTTAAATATATAATTTTACATTCATTATATATATATAGTGAACCCATTGCATGTCGTATGCAATGGGTGGATATGTATACAATTTAAAAAAAAACGAAATAAAAATTACTAAAATACAGTATATGCCCTAAAATGCCCTATTATATTACAAATCTTGTCTAACTCTAGTCTTGATTGAGGTCAAAGAGCTGTGAAAGACATCAAACACGTTCCTGATGCCACTATAGCTAGCAACCATTCTATTAAGGAAGGAATATAGTAGATTTAAATAAAAAATAACTTTTGAACCACAGTCTGCTATCTTTTCACTTTTTCATCTCATAGATCGTTGATCCCTTTACTAAAAAACAATTCGGTGCGAGTCAAAACTGAAGGCACTTTGGACTGCCCCTGTAGAATAAATTAGAAGACTTCCGGGGAGTATTGTGGACCTTTTCAATGCTAGTAACTAAAAATTATGTATGTATATAGTTACTATCACTCATTTTACCGGTGTGGGTTTGGCAGAAATCGCTTCCATGCATTTGGTATTCTCAGAAGGTAGCTGGAATATTTANNCCTAGCCAATTGCTTGGTGAAACTGTAAAGGCGATCTGCCGCCAACAGTAGTTGTTAGTTGGCAGCAGGGTTGCCAACGCTGAAAGGAAATTCTTCGTACATAAATAAGCAGCTAAAAATCTCTTATTTTGACTTTCGAACCTCGTACATCTAAAAAACACTTTTATAACTAAAAATACAAAATAAAATACACATTTACTAGCTTCTTACTAAAAAAAACCATCACTTCGTGATAGAGACGACTAATGCGGAGAACAAAATATTTTATTAATCAGTGTTTTCCCGGTTGACATAGCTACTAAAGTCTGCAGACAATGATCACCTAAATGCGACCAATGGATTTATTTTATGTAAAAGTTCAAGTTTCGATTGACGTCATTAGTTTTTAATATGTAGCATGGTGAGATTACAAAATCTCAACGAGGTTGACAGTGTCCTTGTACCTCGTACAGAAATCCACAAATCTTGTATTTGTACGAGGAAACTCGTACGTTTGTGCAATCCTGGTTGGCAGGATCTATTGCCAATAGGAATCTATGCTCCACCGAATAAGGGATAACCTAGAATGTTGCTTATTTCATTCCGTTACAAGTGCTATTGACGGTCGCTTATCACAGTCACATTTAGAGGTATATTTCGCCATTATCTGGCGCGAACTAGATAAAAACATCAAACATGATGGTTCACATTGAAAAGATAAGATTTCGTTTTCACATTATACGTCCAGCGTAGTTGTTGCTGTGCTAAAACATGCAATATTATTTATAATTAGTGCAGTACAAAACACAGTCATTTGTATGTTTAAACCGTTGACTGTTTATTAAAGCTAGGCGGCAATCCAAAAAAAAACCTAATTTCATTTCATAATCAGCTCATTATACTTAACCTAACATAAACTAGCCAAACCGCGTTGGTTTACGTTTACCCTTGTTATCTCTATACCCATGATGACCTATGCCCTGCAGTATTAGACCTCATAGAGTGATTGATCTGGGCCTCTGGGGGCACGGTTGTGCTCCCGCCAAACGAGCCAAACAAAGCGCAAGGGCACTACCTACATTTTCGCCAATTTTATGAATTAAGACATGAAAGTTTACAGGGACTGCAGACAGTAACCAAAAAACCAATTGATATGTACATACTTAAGGAAAAAAATAACCTTAATTAAAAAGACTATAAACTAATTAAAAGAACTGGAATTACACCATAACATTTCATGTTAAATGTTCACAAGACGACCACATAAGGTTTGCGCTGTGAAATAGATATCAGATCTCATGTAGAGCCAAGCTTCTGAATCTACACGACCTAACTCTACCGAACCTTACTTCTAGAAAATCCTACATATTAGTTAAAAATACGTATGGCTTGGCTGTATCGTTACTTACTTTATATTAGAAACTAAATATTCGCATCACCTCCACGACAATTACGAATCGGCGAAGCCATACATATTTTTACTGATATGTAGATTTTTCAAAAGTAAGTTACTTTTAAAAATTATCTAACTCTTAAAGATAAAGATAAAAAAAACTTCATTGCACGTAAAAAAAAGCATACAACAACAGATAACAGAAAAAAAACAAGTACAACATGGGCGGCCTTATTGCTAAGGTCGCAATTTCTTCCAGACAACCTTTGGATGATAGAACAATGCGTAATGGTCAGCGGGCTAGTGCAAAACAAGTAAAATCGTTATTCTAAATAACAACAAAATTATAACAAAATAGTACATATACTAAGTACACACTACTACATAAATAATTAAAGAATAATCTAATAAATAGTATATAATAAACTAATACATAAACTAACTAATGGAAGATAGGATAAAACAAACTACAATCAGAATTATATGAAAGGAATGACAGAGACAGTACCTACAGCAGTAATAAAAGTGAAAGAAAGTAAAGATCACAAAGAGATTATTTGTTTCAAGTAACTCTTTAGGTCGTGTAGACTCAGAAGCTTGGCTCTCCATGAGATCCGATATCTTTCTCACAGCGCAAACTTTGTGGTGGTCTTGCCAACATTTTACTTGAAATATGTTTGGTAGGATATTATTGTAAATAATTAATAACAATAAACATATACGAAAATCACAATTGACTCCTCGTAATCAATGAGAGAAATCAATAACAGTCTAGTTAAAATTTAACAAAAATAACTGGTTTTAATAGCAGGGTCTAAGTCCACTTTGATATGAAAGCAAGTCGGAAACGATAAGTTAACTTTTAAATTTACAAATAATAGGATAAAAAATCCGCTTCTTACGTATTCGTTTACGAGTCACGGACGTTTATCTTTATCTTCTTAGAAATTTATTACAATACTAGCTTCTGTTCACGGCTTCGTTCGCATTAAGAAGTATTATTTTTCATCCCCTATTATATCCCCTTTGGGGTAGAATTTATCAAAACCTTTCTTAGCGGATGACGTAGTCATAACATTACCTGCATGTCAAATTTCCGATCCGCCCAATGGTTTGGGCTGTGCGTTGATAGATCTCTATGTCAGTCAATCACCAGTCAGTATGAGTTATATACTATATATTTAGAGTATATTTAGCTTAGAGTAAATTTATCATAATAATAATATAGAGAAGAATGTGGGTTAGTATGTCTGTTAGTATTTTTGTTACTTCTTTACGTCTTAACAGCACGCTTATTTTTTATTACATCATGTCCAATTTATTTTTATAATAAAGTTTGTAATATTAAAGTACTTATTACAACTGAAAACTGATTTGAGTTTAAATACAAAAACCCGTTTTAAAGTAAAGGTAGTTTCTCCATAGTTGTAGGTATTACGCACAGAGTAATAAAAGAGCCGTTGACTTCTCTAAATATATTCACGCACTGTCTTTGTGACGCGCGTCTTATCATAACAAGTAATGTCCAATGTAGTAATTCAAGTACCAGTGTCCAATGTAGTAAACCGTAAATCTTTTTATTTAAATTCATTAAACACACATATTTTAAATAATTGATTTAACCAATTCACGAAAGAATAATCAAATGTTCTTAGCTTGTAACTCAGTGGCGTGCACTCCATATATTCAAATAAGCAGGTAGGTACATATCCTGTGCGTCCGGATAACCCGGAAAATCGCCAGCATATTAAATGATTTCCGTTTATTCGCCCATTTTACTATACAGATTTGAAACCATAAGCGATCTGCTTTCATCAATAGCAGCAAAATGTAAATTATTTATTGTTTTTGCGATTAATCCACTCACTTTGCATACCCTACTCATAATCTCTGTGCACGCCACTGTGTACGATTATATATTTGAGGCTAGATGGCGCTATGTTAATGCCATTGCCATTGGATAAATTTATTTATTTAGACTGGTGTTAAGCCGTACTAAGGACGGATTCTGTATTCTACAACAAAAAAAAATTACACAAACTAAATAAAAAAAAAACCTACCTGAATATATCCTTGCACTCGGGCGCAACATACGCCGCTTCCTTCTCAGTGTGCATGTGCACCACTTTAATGCCCCTCAACGAACCGGCCTTTCCCACGTCCGTCATCGCGTTCAGCAGGGGCACTGGAGTCGCGGCCGCGCCTTGGGCGAACACCGTCTGACCTGCAATATTGGATTCCCTCATCAGCCATGGCTAGGAGTTCCAAAACAATAAAATGTCTGTGATTTCATTATCAGCTCGTTATACGTCCCCAAGAAGGCACGAGCCTACCCGTATAGGGTGTATAGTCCTTAGTCGTCCACGCGGGCCCAGTGCGGATTAGCCGACTTCACGCACAACCTTTGAATGTCTTCGCAGGCGTGCGCAAGTTTCCTAACGATGTTTTCCTTCACCGTAAGAGCGTCGGATAACATACATATAATTTTGAAAATTCTAAAACACATTGGTACGTGGCGGGATTTGAACCTGCGCCCTTCCGACCGGAACGTAACAGTCTACACGTCTAAGTCTATATTGAGTCACCGACGATCATGTAACGCTTTGTGATTTAAGGGCCTCTTAAATAGACTCAAGGTTGCTCCAGCGTGCTATGGAAGAGTGCTTTGATAGGTATTTTCCTACCCAATTACTATAAGTATACCGAATACGTAGAACTAGGGTGACCGACATAGCCCACAGGTTTAGCAAGTGGCAGTGGGCAGGGCACATAGTGTTTACCTACCGAATGACCTGGATAAGGCGGGAAGCAGATGGATGTCAACAGATAGGGATCGACCCGCCTGGAAATCATTAGGGGAGGCCTTCGTTCAGCAGTGGACACATTAGGCTATAATGATGATGATGATTTATTTTTCCGATGGACATATATCTCTTTTGGCTGCGGATGGCCTACACCAGTTTCACTAAACAAGTGGGCCATAAGAATAAGCCTAAACTGTGAAGAACTGCAATCTGTTAAACATATATCCACAAAAAAAGGTCATAGAAAGGCTACATTTAGAAATTTGAACATGTGCAGGCTCCCCTATAGTTTGAGATTGATGACGGGGACCATGACTGGACACTGCTCACTAAACAAGCATTTCCTGACATTAGGTCTCACAGACAATCCTCTGTGCAGAGTGTGCATGGAGTGAAAACAGTGGCACATGTGCTCCTTAGGTGCACAGGCGTAGCTCAGATCCACAAGGTTGCTATTGTTCACTGGTAACACTTGCAGAAGCCCTGAGAAGACGGGAAGATTAATCTGCTTTTGGAGGGAGGTGGGCTGGCTGGGGTGACCAGTAGGCTGCCAAGGCTCACGCACAATGGTCCACTGCATGGACTGAGTAAGAAAACCTACCTCAATAACATAGAGGGGGCTTTACGGGTAGGCTCATGCCTCTTGGTGGGCACATGAGCTGATGATGATGATTCCAATTACAATTTGGGATAGTCTTTTTTCGCTTGTGGCCATCACTTTTTTTCTGCTGGAATTCTCTGCCAGTTTCAGCCTTATCCATTGGAAGATGGTATATGAAATGATTATATGACATGTTTAGTCACAAACATGTATATATGTCCTGATAATACTATCAAATAAATCACTACATTATAAGAAAAATAAATATGACAATTTAGTGTGTTACAAGCTATCAAACTACATAAATAAGACAGTGAATGGAAAACAATTCATGTATAATTCATTTTTATCTTTAATAGTTCAAAAGTCATTTAAGGCAAATCTCTTTAGAAAACAAACCAGTTATTTTTAAATTTTGTTTTCCTCTTTGTTTATACTTTTAAGCATCAAAAATGTGAGGTCAAATTAATGAATACATTTCAATCTTATTTCATATCTTTATTGCACTCCATAAGTAACATAGATTAAAACAATATAGGTAAGTACATTTATGGACCCTGTAGGGCACGGCAAGTAGGAGGCGAGGAGTCACCTTTGGCTCATATTATTCAAACAATTATAATATAATTAAGGCCTTTATATTATTAAGGCCTAGACTGACCTGACATTTATATTTTATTATTCTAATATTTATTGATTCATCTTTATTTGGATGTAAATTAAATATTAGATGCCCTAAGGGTTAGCTATGTGGCAATAAACATTTAAATAATTTATTGTTTGTCTGTGTCATACATAAGTTTGCAAATAATATAAAAATTGGTTAATGTCTTCAAAGCCATGTTCAAGATGTTAACAAATGTATATAATGTTTACAGTTTGACAATGAATATAGTTTACATGAAATGAATGCAATGTAGACTAAGTGATTTGTAAAAAACAAGTAAACTAAAGTACTAGTGTAAACTTCTACAATTAGTGTTCTTCTCTTTTTACTTTATTAGATACAGATTATTTCCATGAATTAACCTTGGCAGGAGCATGTACCATTTGTTTTATCTTGCTTGACATTCTAAAAAAAAGGATAGTGAACTTTAACACTTTATATCTTATGAATATTGAGGGAAAAAACGATATCAACTCAGTTGTTTCACATTTTGATTTCATACAGACAGAAAACCTTGTTGGTGTGTGTGTTGTGTACATTAGCAACTATGTAAATGTAAAAGTTTGGCACCATGCCACTATATCTGATAATATTAAACAGTGAATACAACAATCTGGTAGCAGTGACTTATTTTTGACATCACTATAAAAATACCATATCTAAAAATATATAACACTGTTTAAAGATTAATACTGACTTTAAAAGGTTATTCCAGTTGTTTTATTGTGTTATGTCAACTAATCACTTAAAACAAATGCAAAACATTTAAATAGTTTCAACTGAAAGCTATTTGGAGGTGAAAAAAATATTTACTTCATTTATGACAATTATTTTCCTGTTTGTTTACTGTATTCTTTAAAGATGGAAACAGTATTTCTCATGATAAGTAAGATAATGTTGATGGAGGTTTATATGCTTGGAAAAAGTAAAAGTTATCAAAAATACTAATAAAATCAATACAATGTATTTATATACCAGCATATTGTATAACAGTTCATGTCAGTCAAGGTTGAAGCTCCAATGAATAATTAACTGAAGACAATTCACTCTGCATACATGGAGGTACCAAGTTCAAATTATACAACTGACAAGTTGCATCCTAACTTGAACTCTATGCACTCAACATTAAGGAAGTTTAGCAGAAAGTAAAACCTTTCATGTGTCTATCAATACAAAATAGTATCCCATTTAATTTACCACTAACCCAGTGATAGGAGTATTCTATCGAGTAAATAAAACGTAGTTGGTTAATAATTATTTGTAGCTGTAAACAAATTGTGTACTTTGATCTCTACATTTAATATAGGCATAGAAGACAGTCATTAAAATGCGAATTGAAAATATGTACATATCGAAAACCAGATTCTACTTTTAACACGCTTATTTTTCAAACTCTTTAAGTTTGAAAAATAAGCGTGTCATGAACAAGTAATAGTTTACCAATAATGAAGCTGTTGAAAACATTTATTGAGAGAGTACACTTACCGGATTTTAAACATTTTTCGAAGGCTTGTTTAGCAGTCAAATATTCCGGTTTTCTATCGAGGGGCTGCGACAATTCCTGGGTGTACGTAAAGTAGGTCCTATTCAATTTAGAAGAGGACAACGCGGCACTTATCCTTCCGAAATTACGGCTCGAAACATTGGGAACAATTTTGCCCATCACAGACATACTGTTACACTTTGGATAAACTTTGTTACAAAAAAATACACGTTATTTGTACAAATATTTAAAAGACGAAGCAAATAGGAAGAACAGTTGTTATTTATTTATATTACGACAAGGCCACAAACAAAATACGCCCAGCTAGTCAGCTGCGCGGTTTTTTCTGAGACTTCTCCTCTTGCTATCAGTCAGTATTGCCACATTAGTTTGAGAAATTGGGCTTTTTAGAAGTTAACGGGGTCGATAAGTATCAAAAGATTTTCCGTTTTAAAAATGCTGTCATGTAGACGTTTTCTTAGAGCGTCTACAAAAAACGTCTTCGTGGCCGATAAAGTAGCTAAAAAGTACTTGTTACCATGTCTCAAACTTTATACTATGGTAATATTTTCAAGACAGTGAAAGAGAGATAAATTGCCCTTTTCGCGCTAAATCGTTAAAAAAGGAGTTTACCTATACTAAAAAGTGCTAGATCTAGCTACAAAAGGGCTAAGGTGGCAACACTGCTTTTTTCGTCTCGGTCAGACACATGTCAGACAGTTATCACCTGCTTAGTATTACGCAGTGTTGCCAACTGCTATCCTTACTTTTTAATATAGCTAGAAAATTTTTCAAAATTACCTAATTTGCCAGTTATTTTTCACCCCAAAAAGTAGATAGAAGTAGCTGAATTCTCCGCCAAAAAAGGAAATGGTAACTAAAACTCGTTTTGGTAACAAAAACATTAGCAAACAACGGTATTTATTTGTTACTTCGTAAATAAATACTCGCCCTGGCTTTTCGAAGTTACGCCGTAGGTAAAAAGCTCTTTTGCACTAACCTATTCGCATTTTTAAAATTGTTTTACTTAAAAATGCCGGCTTTTTATAATATAAAAAAGGAGCTAGAAAAAAGTAGCAAATAAGTTTAGCTTTGTAAGTGATTATTATTATAATAGTATAGTCATCATCAGCTCATTAAACGTCCCCACCGAGGGGCACGAGCCTACCCGTATAGGGTGATTAGGCCTTAGTCGTCCACGCGGGCCCAGTGCGGATTGGACGACTTCACACACAACCTTCGAATCTCTTCGCAGGCGTGCATGAAGGTTTCCTCACGATGTTTTCCTTCACCGTAAGAGCGTCGGATAACGTACATATATATTTCGAAAATTCGAAAATACATTGGTACGTGTCGGGATTTGAACCTCAGCCCTCCCGGTAGGAAGGCGACAGTCCACACCACTGAGCCACCGACGCTCTATAGTAGTATAGTGATTAGCATTTATTATTGACATCATATCCCAAGCATATAAACTACATTGGAAACCAGCTTTATGAGTGATCAAAAAACGTCGAAGCACTTCGAGAAAAGGTAGGAAGTGTGCTTCGCTTGGCTTGTCTTGGCAAGGGCACTATTGCCATTGTGCCCCAAGATAACAGTTTAACTGCAGTTTAAGTGGTTTGCTTGAACAATCTCAATACCTATGTTTTTCAAAAATGAAAACTTCGTACATTATCAATGTTCCTAGGTTATTCCATTAAAAGTAAATGGGATTCTAAGAAAAGATGCAAATAGTTTACAGCACGAACAATCCGTGGAAAACATGCATAAATATCAATAAATATGACATAGTGAAAAAATATAACAGAAATGTATTAATTATGTACATATAAATTAATTAAACTGTTTTTCTTAATTTTCTCATAATATTTTTTATTCTGAATTATTTTTCCTTTCTTTGAATATATTAATATAATTTACTCTTGTAACAGTCCAAGCTTCCTTGATCAGATGTTATCTATGTTCAGATGTTATTGAGTTCAAGAAAAAACAAAAGCCATAATGCTGCCATTTTTTTTTTTTCCCATTAATCTGGATTTTTCTTATATTTATTAAGAAGAAAAAAAGAAC
>PQWD01012359.1:41957-65329 GCA_019425675.1 Leucinodes orbonalis
TAACTTTACCGACCTAGAGATTCAACACATCAGTAATTAAGTATGGCTTCGCCGTTTCGCTAAACGTCGTGGAGATGATTTGAATATTTTGTTTCTTGAAGTAAGTAAGGAAACAGCCAAGACATACATAATTATTGATTGTGTAGAATTTGTTGAAGTTAGGGTCGGCAGAGTGAGGCCGTTTAGATTAGAAGAAGATTGGCTCTACTTAAGATATCTTTTCTCCCAGTCGTCCCAGGGGGACAAAGCTAGGGGTGACGATCGGGAATGACCCCTTTAAACTAGTAATCAAATCCCGCAGTTACAGTGCATATCTCAGCTGCGTATGTTAGTATAGGTAGGATGCATGCTCAAACTTTCCTCTTTATAAAACAATATTAAAGTTATTTGAGGTTTACTATATAATAATTACATTAATAATGCCCGGGAATCGAACCAGGAACGCATCGTATAGCAGCCAGACGTGTCAACCATTTCGCCATACGGGTCGTCGAAAGTAATTCTCTCAAATCTCTAAGTTTTGATTTGTGGAAAGTGATTTCGGGGGAAGGTACAATCAAAACAAGGCATTTGTATTAAAGTTACACGTATGTTTACTACTTACAGGATTCAGTTAAGTCGAACTGGTGTATCCACAGATATTTTTACATCCCTCGATTATATATAACTATTTAATATAATATATAAATTATATATTTAAATACATTCTCTAGAAAAATTACATCTAATCACCAATAAAAAGTTCTATAATTTACGGCCGATAATTTATTAAAATTAATTGGTATTATTTATTTAAATTAATATAACTTTGGTGAAATTTGTACAAACAAATTATAACATAGTTTATATTTTAAGTGTCGAATGAAATGTAAGTTTTGTATTTTCAATGCCCTTTTGCGTTTAACAATCCATAGTTATTTTAGGGTTCAAGATCTCAGGTGACCATCTCGTGTATCTTGGTCTTTAGTTTGGGTAAGTTACTCGTAAGTATTTATATAGTAATTACTATTTCAAATATGGACCTAGGTAGCACAGTATCATTAAATGTGAATATGTTTGAAACGAGCAAAAATAATTTATTTCTTCGGTAATTTATTATCTGTACAATATTCACCAATGTCAACATGACATCTACAATACAAAACAGATAAAAAATGGCCATCTAAATATAGACATAAGAAAAATATATAAAAATATCAGGCAGTGTTGCTTGTACCAAAAAACATCATGTACGATTTAAAATCCAACACTTTCTTAATTAAAAATACACATTTTAATAAATTACAACCAACTATAATAGTGATGTGTACCAGTATTGCTTTTGGTTTTCCACTTAAATTAATTTAATTAATATTGCACCTAACACAACTTAGTGTTACCATATGACCGCCATTTTGAATCAAAAATTATTAACCCATTTAATCGTCGCAAAGTATTTCAACAAACCCAATTTATTTTGTATTGTCTTTGAAATAGACAATAGAATGTAGTATATATAATAAGAGCATTTCTGGTCATACTCAACGGATACAGTCCATTCCAATGAAGTTAAAATTATAGATTCGTGATATGTTCACAAAACAACTGAAAAAAGTGTTCCGAATGCAGCGACAGCACACGTACAAATATTTCGATTGAGCGTACATTTGCCAAAACAAAGTCTACAACTATATTCTCTTCGGCGGTTCGTTTTTGAGGCACGGGTGGCGTATCTACCTTTATATATACAGAATATCGTTGGTCCATCCTGACTGTTTCAGCTCGGGATGCCCATTTTATTAATAAGCATTGTTAAGATGGGAAGGAAAGGGTCCCAGGCAGTCATTGATATATTCGGGTCATAATTTGAACCCTGTTCACTCACAATAGAGTTCAACACAAGTTTTGAAAACTGTCCTTTTTTAATTTTTCAAAATGGCGGCCGTCTAGTAAACGACAAATATACAAATTCTAAAAAAACGCAATAAAAAATTTACAAAAGATTTTATAGGTACAAATACATTATTATTTAATTTAATGCTAAATAGCTGTAAGGTTCACTAACACTTTTATTGCTTACAATTAAAATTATTTCTACGTAAAGATAATATTAATAAATTCATTTGTATGGATGTGGTTGGAAAGGAAAATTTTGGAAAATCTATTTATGTGTTCGATTCACTTAGAACGAATTACTTGTTATGAGGTGCGGAAGGCACTTTTAGACAATTGATTTGTTGATACGCAATAATGTAAAAAGGTATGGTTTCGTGATATACTCAAAAAAATCGAAAAAGTGTTCCGAATGCAGCGACAGCACACATACACATATTCGAATGAGCGTACATTTACTTAAACATACAACTGTATTCTCTTCGGCGGTTCGTTTTTGTGGCACGGGTGACGTGTCTACCTTTATATATACAAAATATCATTGGTCGACAGGTATCAAAAGTTATCTGTAATGCTCATTGTGATATTTTTTTACACCTCAAATTATCGTATCCATTTAGAATTATCCACATAATTATCGTTATTTTTTAACAAGAGGTTATTAATGTGATCCAAGTTTTTCATTCTAAGCGAACTTTAAGAATATATAAAAGATTTGTGCAAGTATTTCAATACAAAAATGTCACCAAAACTCTTTGCTCAACCCTCCGGAAGTATATTTATTTACTGCCAAAATGGCAAAGCGGTATTTTTGACAATCTAACGGAAAATGTGTCACATTATTTACAATTAAATCTAAAAGCGGAATCTATGAAACGGAATGTCCGTCCGAACCACAGATTTCCCAATACAGGAGATGGGGCAAGCCGCGTTTAAAGTGCGACAACTGTAAGCTCAACGAGCATACACTGGCTACCAGTTTACGCTCTGTGAGACGAGTCAAGACGCACGAATATTAGAAGAAATTACCGTTTTTTTCCGAAAAAACCCTCCTGACCAATTGTAACATGCCATCAACGCAATGAATCAGTAAATTTACCAAGAATAAAAATTTTCACAGGTAAGAGCCGAAAAGAAATTGCGACACTGGGACTGCCTATAAACTTGGCGGCTTGTCCAGTCTAATTGTATATTCGGATGTCTGTGGTCCGAACACACGAGTCTCTGTTGTAATCGTTAGACGATACCAACATTAGATAAACAATGAACTAACAATGTGCACAATCACGAAGAAATATCAACCAAAACATGTCCGAGCCGCTTGACACATACGTTGACTTGTTATATTTATCATCATCATCAGCTCATTAAACGTCCCCACCGAGGGGCACGAGCCTACCCGTATAGGGTGATTAGGCCTTAGTCGTCCACGCGGGCCCAGTGCGGATTGGACGACTTCACACACAACCTTCGAATCTCTTCGCAGGCGTGCATGAAGATTTCCTCACGATGTTTTCCTTCACCGTAAGAGCGTCGGATAGCGTACATATATTTTCGAAAATTCGAAAACACATTGGTACGTGTCGGGATTTGAACCTCAGCCCTTCCGGTAGGAAGGCGACAGTCCACACCACTGAGCCACCGACGCTCTTGTTATATAACATAAAATAATTCATTAAAATGTTGACTTTAACGCGTCATTAAAAGGGTACAAAATCAAAAGCACGAGCACACTACTATGTCATTATGACATGTAGCGAGCGACGTGATTATGAATGAAAATTCTGCCCAACCGAAGCGATGGGCAGACTTGCCGCGGGCAGTTTTTGAGTGGTATTGTGCGTCTAGCTAGTTAATTGTTTATCTAAGTTACCAATGCAAAATAATGCAGAAGCTTTTTAAGAAGTGTTTGTGAAATAACATGTGTTATTTATGGTGTCAAATGCTTTAAGTAAGCATGCTTACAACCGTTTCTTATGGCATTCTGGCAAGATGTCGCCAGAATTTAATTAGGTACTTTTACTAGTTACCAATACTTGGAAACCCAAATTTTTTAAGTCTTAGCCTTTTGGAGCCAATCCAAACCACCTCGCTCACCTGTAGTGCCTCCCCGCGCGTGGAAATATACGTTCCGCCATTATAGCTTAAAAGGTAGCCTCTCTTGTATCAAGTTAAATTAAATGCTGCCACCATTATGGCGTAATAGGTAGCCACCCTTGTATCAAGTTAAATTAAAAGCTAGCGAAACGATGTCTTAAAAACATTAAAGTACCACGTGTGGTTGTATTTCACACATATTATTTCACAAACGTACCTAAAATAAAATGGCCGTTCATTGGCCGATCTCCACCAATCAGGCGGCCATAGCGCACAGCACCAGCGCGACCGCCACGCCGCCTAGCGGCCGCTCGGACGAACCGAACATTGGTGTCAGCTCGTCCGCGTGCGCAGGATGTGTACCGCCCAGTGTGTGGAATTGAAAGATGTCGCTGACCTGTGAAATATATTGTTATATTAACAACTAGCTGCTCGTCGCGGTATTACCCGCGTTTTAACATATTCTCCCTGAAAACATGTAAAAATCTAGCCAAGTCTCGATGGAGCTGCTTGATTATCTCTAAAAAGTAATGAAATCAAGACAAAGACGTGCCAAGTCTAAGGTTCCTTACTGCGATTACTTTATGTGATGTGATGGTAAGTGATACGCCTGACCATGACAGAGCGGCATTGAAGGAGACCACGGAGGATTCCACCGAGAAGGAGACCAACAACTGATACAGTTATTAGTCTCCATCAATGCCGCACTGCGCCCGACACCCGAGACAGCAGATGTTAGGTCTCTTATACCCGGTAATTTCAGCTACAGAGTTTCAAGTTTTAAAAGCTTTCTTTTAAACATTTTTATAAGGCTTAGAGATATCTCACTTAAGCTATGCCGTAGCTAGTAGTATTTATATACGAGCTATCACTGACCTCGTTCCACCCATATCTGTTTTTTGCCTGCACGATAGCTTCATAGACAGCTCCCGGGCGTAGTTGTCGCAGTTCGTGTGTGACGCGGTGCGTGAGAGTTGTAGAGGCTTTGGGCGCCGGGAGCACCACGTCGTGCCAACGACCCGGCTGCTGGAATGACTCGTTGATCTGCCGGTAGATAGAATCATCAGCTCACTAAACGTCTCCACCGAGGGCCCTGAGCCCCGAACACAGCTTAAAGCTTAAGCTTTAAGAATATTATTATTATTAATTGTAGTCTCTGTTAGGAGTTCACGGTTCATAGACCGGACCTTTGAAGCTTGCGTGAGGATATGGGTCCAACACGTAGAGGCTTTGTGAGAAAAATATTATTATTCTGTCTAGATTCTTCAGATTAATTATGTAAATATATAATGCTTTTATTCCAGTGTCGATGACGGCTGATGCGTTAGTGTGTGATCTAAATGTAATTCGGTATTCTCCACCATTCGCAATAAAATACCAAACCTTATTTTCATAAAAGTGCACTTTATTTTACATGTCGTTTCATTGATCACTTTTGTTTATTTGCAATATTGTATTTTTAAATACACTGAAACCAATAAATATTAGGTCAATTGATGTTAGTGAGCAATGACGTCACGTTTCAATAATACAAAATATATGGAAACGTTCCTTTTTGACATTTCATAAAAAGTGCGTCAACGATTAGTGGTGTCAAATACCCAATTGTAGACACTTTCCAGAACAGCCTCCAAATAAATCTGTAAAGAACCTTAAATTCGAATCTTGCGACATAACTTACATACCGCTAACTTACGGTACAGCAACCTGAGCTCGTCTAGCGGCGGAAGCTTCTTGAATTCCAGTGTAACTGTACAGCACCTTTCAGAACCTAAGTGTAACTGTACAGAACCTACTAAAGCTACTAGAATTGTTTATGTTTGAGTACATACAGCTAGTTGACGGTACAGCAGCCGCAGCTCTACTTCAGTTCAAGTGTAACTACCGAAGCTTTCAGAATCCACGTGTAACTGTACCGAAGCTTCTAGAATCCAAGTGTAACTGTACCGAAGCTTCTAGAATCCAAGTGTAACTGTACCGAAGCTTCAGAATCCAGTGTAACTGTACCGAAGCTTCAGAATCCAAGTGTAACTGTACCGAAGCTTCTAGAATCCAAATGTAACTGTACAGATCCTTTTAAAAGTGTACTAAAGCTACTAGAACTATTAATAATGTTTGAATACATATCGCGATCTGATGATACAACATGAGCTCGTCGAGTTAGTCGAGCGAGTATCACTGGATGAAAATAATCTGTGAAGTTTCAAAAGCCCTAAAGAATCTTTCAGAATTCTCTAGTAATACGTATCGCGAGCTGACGGTACAGCAGCCTCAGCTCGTCTAGCGGCGGAAGCTTCTTGAATTCCAGTGTAACTGTACAGCACCTTTCAGAACCTAAGTGTAACTGTACAGAACCTACTAAAGCTACTAGAATTGTTTATGTTTGAGTACATACAGCTAGTTGACGGTCCAGCAGCCGCAGCTCTACTTGAGTTCAAGTGAATTTGTAAAGAACCTCCTAGAATTTATACAGATTACATATATATGCAACTGGTACATATCGCTAGCTGTCGATACAGCCACCGTAGCTCTACATCAGTTCAAGTAAAGCCTATATGTATAATAATAATTCATTTATTTGCTTGTTGGAATATGGTACATAGTAGGGTGTTGATAAAATTCATGTTTCCGACATATTCTATCGAATTTCGATGTGCAAATTTTCATAGGTAGATTATTAAAGTTATACATTATAAACATTATGAGCGTCGGTGGCTCAATGGTGTGGACTGTCGCCTTCCTACCGGGAGGGCTGAGGTTCAAATCCCGACACGTGTGTTTTGTGTTTTCGAATTTTAACTTCGAAAATTCGAAACACACCAATGTGTTTTCGAATTTTCGAAGATATATGTACGTTATCCGACGCTCTTACGGTGAAGGAAAACATCGTGAGGAAACCTTCATGCACGCCTGCGAAGAGATTCAAAGGTTGTGCATGAAGTCGTCCAACCCGCACTAGGCCCGCGTGGACGACTAAGGCCTAATCACCGTATACGGGTAGGCTCGTGCCCCTCGGTGGGGACGTTTAATGAGCTGATGATGATGATGATGACATTATAAACATACTAAAAGAATATATCATCATTCATTATGCAAATTACTTGTATGTATTCTTCTTCTCAGCCGCACACTCTTGTCAGAGTGGTCGTGGTTATCTCTCGGTCAGTGTTTGTGGTATGGTCGCTCTCGTGATGTATCGCCATGTATCTCTATTCTTGGCGGAGAGCGAGCACTCGTTTATACTCTATATACACAATAAGTATATCTTAATTTATTTGTTATGTTACCTGTCCTCATGTTATATTATGTTATATAAATGTGTAGTGTTTAAGATAATATTATGTAAATGTTGTTTATTTGTTAAAATTTTGTTAAAAGTAAAAATATTGTGTCCTACTTTACTATAGTACTATAATAGTTATTAAGAAATTTAGTTAGACCTCTCATCAATTTGCTGTGCCCTTGCAGGGCGTCACATGTATACCTACTGGGAAACCTGTATATGTACCACCCTATATATGTAATGTGACATGCAATAAAAAATTTGAATTTGAATTTGTATATAATACGCACCGCGAGCTGACGGCACAGCAGTATCAGGTCTATTTGAGTTCAAGTGTAACTGTACAGAAGCCTATAATATTGTTACTCTATGGACTGTCTGTGGTCTGACGTCACATATTAGCCGCCATTTTTAATGACATTTTAATTACGTCAATTCGTAACAATATAATAAGTATATAACACTTACCGCAAGCTGTCGGAACAGCAGCCGCAGCTTTACTTAACTTCAAGTAAAGTCAGGATATCTGGCGCAAAATGGGGGAGACTTATGTCCAGCGGATTGCGATAGGTTGAATAGAGAAGTGAATCTGTAAATAACCTAGAATCTATATGTAAATGATACATACCGCTAGCTGACGGTACAGCAGCCGCAGCTCGTCTAGCGGCGGGTAGCTGTCGACGCTAAAAGCCAGTGTGTACGCGTCCGGTGTGTGGCGCGGAGGTGAAGCGCGCGGGCCCGGGCCGCCCCGACAGAGTTCATGCACTGAAGTTCCTTTATTATGCGAAGCATTTCTGTTGTCTAGATTCTTAAGATTAATTATGCCAGTATCATCATCATCATCAGCTCATTAAACGTCCCCACCGTGGGGCACGAGCCTACCCGTATAGGGTGATTAGACCTTAGTCGTCCACGCGGGCCCAGTGCGGATTGGACGACTTCACACACAACCTTCGAATCTCTTCGCAGGCGTGCATGAAGGTTTCCTCACGATGTTTTCCTTCACCGTAAGAGCGTCGGATAACGTACATATATTTTTCGAAAATTCGAAAATACATTGGTACGTGTCGGGATTTGAACCTCAGCCCTCCCGGTAGGAAGGCGACAGTCCACACCACTGAGCCACCGACGCTTATGCCAGTATATAATACTTCTATTCAGTTGTCGATGATGGATGTGTGTTAGTGTCATCGGATCTAAGTGTAATTTAACAGCGTACCGAAGCTTCTTGAATCCAACTAAATGTACCGAAGCTTCCAAAATTCAAGTGTAACTGTACAGAAGCTTCTAGAATTAAAATGTAGGTTACTGTAGCCACTTTCTAGAACCTAAGTATTACTGTATAGAACCTTCTAAAACTGTACTGTAGCTACAAGAACTGTTTAAAATGTTTGAGTACGTACCTCCAGCTGATGAGCAGCCGCAGCTCTACTTGCGTGTGAATCTGTAAAGAATCTCCTAGAATCTATATGTAAATGATACGTACCGCTAGCTGACGGTACAGCAGCCGCAGCTCGTCTAGCGGCGGGTAGCTGTCGACGCTGAAGGCGAGCGTGTACGTATCCGGTCTGTGCGCAGCGGCGCGGAGGTGAAGCGCGCGGGCCCGGGCCGCCCCGACACCTCCACGTGCTGCCGCGCGCGCCCCAGGCTGTTGTCCGCCACGCAGCTGACATATCATAATAATATTTTACTTTGAGACTAGTCTAATGGCAAGTGTCCGTAGTCTCTCCGATAGCCCAGATATCTAATTCCATAGACCAGAATCGTAGTTTCCATATATTTGCAATAGCCTTTACACCGGGGGGTCATGGGTTGTATCATATTGTAGGACATTCTGTGATGGCATCCGCCACGTGTAACACATAAAAAGATTAAACATTCGAATAAGGGCCGCTGTTGTTGGCTTCGGCCCCACACTATGCTTCCAATGGACCGAGCCACTATTTGACCCGTGAATCTTAAGGATTACGAAAACATAATAAAAATGGTTTATTGCTCTAATAATAATACATTGATACAATGGTTGGTTTATAACAGCACGTATAGTTAATGATGCGAGCAAAAGGAAGCACCTCAGCTGTTACTGGCCTAGACACCTAGGCAGAGCTGGATCTCAGTAACTTCCCCTTCTCTTCGATGTTAGGCGAATAAATTTGGTAAGTAAAGAAGGCTTTAAAATAACTTAAAAAGGTATACACGAAAAAAAGAAAATGAATACCATATGGCACCTATATTGTGTGTGTTTCTGTATGTTTGTATGTGTGTGAGTGTGCATTTGTGTAAAAATATATTTAAATTACCTAAAATAATCAGTTCATAACACTTCTATTCGACATACATAAAGATGTACCTTACCTATAATTCCCGAAGTCTTCTGGTTGTACGTTTGCAATATGCAACGTATGGTTATTGCCTCGCGCCGACATTGCGACGCGTTCGGACGCGCTCAGCGGAAAAGAATTCTGGTACCAGGATACCTGTAAAACACTGGTAATAAGCATCTACGCGTGGGTACCTTAATCTCACCTATTTTCCCCAAACATATGTTAGGCTACCAAGCCCCCTTCCAACGCCCTAAGCCGAGGTTCGAGTCCCACTCTGGGACGCCCTTATGCTCGTTGTGTAAATTTTAAGCTCGGCCATCTGCGCTCGCCAATTGCCCGGTGAAGCTGTAAAGGCCATCTGGGGCCAACAGCAGTAGTCAATCGAAAATAAAAAATCTCACCTATGCTCTGCCTTCCGCCAAAGCAAGGTATTATTTTGCTATAGGCACTGATTCTGAGTTTATACGCTATTGTGACCCACGATGGCCCAAAAACGTACACCATATTCAATTGATTCTACTAAAGAATGAAAAGAAGTAAAAATTTACTACGTCCAAGGTTGCTTGTTCTAGCCAATAGAAGAAAGAACCCATAAAATAGCAATATCAGTGGCGTGCACAGAGATTATGGCTAGGGTATGAAAAGTGAGTGACACTAATCACAAAAACAATTTAAAAAATCCTTCATATGTTGGCGATTTTGCTGGTTGTCTGGCCGCACAGTGTATGCATCGCTTATTTGCAAATATGGAGTGCACGCCTCTGGCAACAATTTATAGGATACCAAACATGAGGACCCATGGGTACCTCAACAGTACCAGTTATAAATGAAGGTCAATGAATTAATATGTAAAATACGATATTTATAGTTTTAGAAACTGATAACACTTTTAAGCCATTATGAAATCAAAATGGCTTGTCGTCCTTCATATTATACATAGAAAACACCCAGACTAATACAAACAGACATGTTCATGCACACAAGTGCATCGAACTCGGAACCCTTGGTGTACGAGCCGACGTCTCAACCATTACACCCACAGACATCCGAATCTACAATTAGACTGGACAAGCCGCTAAGTTTATAGGCAGTCCCAGTGTCGCAATTTCTTTTCGGTTCTTACCTGTGAAAAGTTATTATATTTCTTGGTAAATTTACTGATTCATTACGATGATGGCATGTTACAATTGCACAGGATGGCATTTTGGAAAAAAACGGTAATTTCTTCTAATATTCGTGCGTCTTGACTCGTCTCACAGAGCGTAAACTGGCAGCCAGTGTATGCTCATTGAGCTTACATTTGTCGCACTTTAAACGCGGCTTGCCCCATCTCCTGTATTGGGAAATCTGTGATTACACCAGATGGATCAGTGGGTGGATGGGTGATTTTAACTAAATATAAAGTATAAGTTGTCCATGTGAGCGACTCAGCATTTGAATGAAAAATACATATATTTTTAATTTAATTACGGTTCGTTAACTGTCAGCGAATGAATATGAGTAGGCAAAGGAACCATTCAGATGTCAGTAACTCCATCCATTCACATTGAAAGTATAAGTAGTTTGGTAAATTGGTAATTAGACAATTTTACCTCAGCCGGAGGATCCGCTAGTACAGTGCACAGTAGCTCAGCTCTAAACCCTTCGCCCGTGTGGACCCATGATCTCTCCACTGTAATTTCGGGAGGGTCTGGAAAAGTAAGAGACGTCATGATTATATTGTGAGCTCTGTTAGGGTGATGCTTCATCATCATCAGCTCATTAAACGTCCCCACCGAGAGGCACGAGCCTACCCGTATAGGGTGATTAGGCCATAGTCGTCCACGCGGGCCCAGTGCGGGTTGGGCGACTTCACACACAACCTTTGAATCTCTTCGCAGGCGTGCATGAAGGTTTCCTCACGATGTTTTCCTTCACCGTAAGAGCATCGGAGGGTGATGCTTATTTAAAATATAAAGCTTATAAATCTTATAATATTCACTAAGCAGCTCCTCAGCTTCAATTTATTTATGACAATGGTGGAAGACTAGCCCATAGTCCACCACGGGCTCAATTGGCTATTTAACTTGCTTTCCGTAGCGCGAAAGGACTGAAGACAACTGTTTTCATTGATTTACTTTGTAAATTAAACACCTGCAATGGCTGTATCAAATCTACAGTATGGAGTAATTCGTCGAGAAGGGTCTTTTAATGCGATGCTATATTTTAGCGTGTCTGATAACACAGGGTATGCATTACTTTATTTGCGTATATGGAGTGCTCGCCTAAGCACATATGGAGGGAACCTGTGAGTAGGCTGCAATATGTTGAAGAGAGCAGAGTAAAAGTATGCTACTCATTAAAATCATGTAATAACGAAACAATCGTGGAACTAATATGATAAATAAGTGCCGTACAATCATTAATATCGTCTAATGGTAGGTACTCTCCAATGGTACAAATGGCACTGCGGTGGTCCAACGATAAATTAGTATCATTTGCACCATTGGTTCTACAATTGGGATACGTCAGTGCCATTTGTACCATTGATTGTTTAAATAGGACAAAATTAGTACTATTTATACCATCAATGCCCAATTGCGCGCGACAAAACCACAGAGGCACAGGCTCCATCCCACCATCTTGCCATGGCTCAATCTTCCGGTTATAAGAGGCACAGGTAAACAAAACTTACAGAGTACTTGCAACTGGAACTCAGTCACTATGGGCGGTCCGACCCCGTTGTCCACAGTGCACGCGTAGCGCCCGCCATGCTGACGCTCCAGCCGCGATAGCTGCAGCTGAGGACCCTCGCCCACGCGGGATGTGCTGTCATTCTGGTACGGGACCTGGAAAGTTTATATTGAAAACGAAATTAATTTTTTTCATCATACTTGAACTCATCTCATGACAGAGCTCATTCAATTTAATCCTATTCTATTTCAATCAATTGTTCTTCACCGCATTCCAATTCCATTAAATTTCATCCTATTCCAATTACATTTCATCTCATCCCAAATTCAACCCACTCAATTCCATTTCATCCCATTCCAATTACATTTCATCCCGTTCCAATTCCATTTCAAACCCATCACTGACCAGCTTATGCCACACGACGGTGGGCACGGGGTTCCCGGCGGCCCGGCACTCGAGTACGGCGGCCCCCCCGCGCCGCGCGGCCGCGTGCCTTGATTCAGGGGCGGCGCGCACCGACGGCGGGACTAACACCTCCACTGTGTGCACCTGGTCTCGGGCCACGCGGTCGGATATCTGGCACACGTAGTCGCCCGCGTCCTGAAAGAGATTTTTATTTAACGAAGTGAACAGAACGGTCTGGACGCTCACCTGATGGTAAGTGATACGCCTGATCATGACAGAGCGGCATTAAAGGAGACCAACAACTGATAAACAGTTATTATTCTCCAACAACGCCGCACTGCGCCCCTTACCCGAGATGAGATGTTAGGTCTCTTGTACCTTGTAATTTCACTAGCTACAGTGCCCTCATCCCGACAACACAGAAGTACATAGCACACTCCTATTTTACGGGACGATATCTGACACTGCGGTGGTACCTACCTAGACGACTCAGTATCGAGTCTACCACCAAGTAAATGATGACATGGCGGTCTATTTATAATTCTTTAACGGTGACCACTGACCACAAAATGGAAGTGTACAGCTTCGGTAGTTGGTGTGGAGTGTTGCCTTCCGATCTGGAGGGTGCAGGTTCAAATTACGCCTCATACCAATAACGGCTCATCTGATGTTAAATGTCACCGCCGCCCATGTACATTTGCAATACCAGAGGGCACTGAAATGCGTTGCCGGCCTTTCAAGATTACGATTTACCGATGCTCTTACTGTGAAGGATAACATCGCGAGGAAACCTGCGCACGCCTGCGAAGAGATTCAAAGGTTATGAAGTCGTCCACCCGCACTGGGCCCCCGTGGACGACTATTGCCTGTACATCCGCGTACGGGTAGGCTCGTGCACTTAGGTGGGGATGTATAATAAGCTGAAGATGAAGTGCTTATGTAAGCTTTATATTGAATATGATATTTGAGTTCGATTTTGAACTTTTAAATTCATAATCATAAAGACTGCGAAAGGTCGCTGGTGTAGGTTGGAAGACGAAAGCGGAGGACCGGAACCTATTCATCCATCGCAGTCCACTGCGGGACATAGGTCTCCCATTTTGCGCCAGATATCCCGGTCCTCCGCTTTTCTCATCCAGTCTCCACTAGCGACTTTCGCAAGTCGTCGGTCCATCGGACTGGAGGGCGTCCTACGCTACGCTTGCCGAGACGCGTCTCCAGATCTTGTGTCCATCAACGGCCCGAGTCTGCGAGATACGTGACCAGCCCACTGGTCACGTATCTCGCACACATTTCTCGGCCACATTTCAACTTGCTGACCTTGCGGGCTATGTCGGTAACTTTTAAATCATTTCTGATCTTATCCCTAAGAGAGACCCCGAGCATAGTTCGCTCCATTGCGCGTTGAGTGACTTTGAACTTGTGAAACAATCCCGTAGTCAGTGTCCATGTCTCAGCTGCAGGTAAGACGCATTGCTCAAAGACTTTTGTCTTTAAGCATTGTTTAGTACCCATACTACAAGCTTCACGCTTAACTTGGGGCTAGATGGCGCTGTGTGATTGTCAGTTTATCCTTAAGCCACGTGATTACAGGATAAAATACTACTGGTTTTGTCAGCCCTATAACTCGCAATTAGCGAAGGGACCTCGTTAACACTAACCTAGCTATCTTTTAATTGAATCTATCTAAAACGCGCCAGAATTTTATGTAGAAATCAATTTGTAATGGTTTAAATGAGGGTTTTGATTCAGTAATCAAAACCATTGATTATTCTTTATCAACAGCCAGACCACTGTTCGACTTTAGATCTTCTTCTACTATATTGGAGTCATCATCATCATCAGCTCATTATACGTCCCCACCGAGGGGCACGAGCCTACCCGTATAGGGTGTGCCTTAGTCGTCCACGCGGGCCCAGTGAGGTACGGCCGACTTCATAACCTTTGCATCTCTTCGCAGGCGTGCGCAGGTTTCCTCGCGATGTTTTCCTTCACCGTAAGGGCGTCGGATAACGTACATATAATTTCGAAAATTTTGAAACACATTGGTACGTGGCGGGATATGTTGAAATTATTTAACATAATTTTAGTAGAATTCATATTGAGTCGTCTAGGCTAGTACCTGCAGTGCTGGATATCGTCCCGTCAAATAGGAGCGTTATGCACTACTGTGTTTCGGTATTAAGGCACTATAGCTAGTAATAATACAAGGCACAACCTTTGAATTTATTCGCAGGCGTGCGCAGGCTTTTTCACCATGGTTTCCTTCATCGTATAAGTAAGCGTCGGATACCGTAATTTGAATTTCAAAAATACGAAAAGACGTTGGTACGCGCCGGGATTTGGACCTCAGCCCTCCAGATTGGAAGGAAGGCAACAGACCACACCAATAAACCACTGACATCACTTAGTATCAGGTAAATTGTTTAGTTTGTTTAGAAGAAACTATTAAAAATTAGAAATACATTGTTAATTGTTAATTAATTGATTAAATTGTTTAGAAGAAACTATTAACTACTAAACTATATATGTTATATTATTATACGTGTACAGGACGTTTACGACGCTCACCCGATGGTAAGTTATAAGCCTGACCATGACGATATTGAAGGAGACCAACAACTGATAGACAGTTATTATCTTCCATCAATGCCGCACTGTGCCCGACACCCGAGACAACAGATGTCAGGTCTCTCATACCCGGTAATGTGAGTAGCTACAGTGCCCTCAGCCCGACAACACACAAGTGCATAACACTCGTGTTTCCCGGGATGATATCTGGCACTGCGGTGGTACCTACCTAGACGACTCAGTATCGAGTCTACAACCTAGTAGGAAAAATATATTGTGAAAATATCATATGTATCAGGGATAGGCATACTTGTATAGATATACGGATGCTAAAAAACATCTTTTAATTCGAGCGTTTTGCACTTCATCCTATTAGTCAGAAATAATTGAACCATTCCGCGAACAGTGAAGGCAAAAAAGGCATCCCTAAATGGTAATTGGTCTGTGGAAATATGATAATCACCGCATAAAACCTTTTTGGCGGGCGCCTCGTTATTTCTATGTGGCAGTGCGTTTTCGCGCGCAATTTCGACGCCATCTTGCATTGTTGATTTTTTCCCCGACAACCATATTGTTCCGTATGCAATTCGGTGTGATGATTGTGTCCATTATGGTAAGTGTGATAATGTTATACTTTTTTATACATCAGCAGCCTATATCGTTCAATTGCAGGGTACAGGCTTTCCCGCGCAGTATAGCTATGGGGAGAGGCCGTAATCTAGCCCAATGCGGATTGGTGGGTGGTGACAAACGAACCATGGAATCATCATAATTTTTGGATAATCAGGTGAGTAATTCAGTCTGCAATGTCCCAAAAAAACTGGGAAAAATCGTACAAAGTCAATCAGCACATTATACGTCATCACAGAGGGGCACGAGTCTACACGTATAGTGTATAGGCCGTCGTACACGCGGGCCCAGTGCGGTTTGGACGACTTCAAAACCTTTGAATCTCTTCGTAGAAGTGCGCAGGTTTCCTCTAGATGTTTTCTAGGTGATGATGAAGTACATTCTATCATCATTATCATGTCAACCTAATATGTCCACAGCTAAGGAAGGCCTAATGATTATCAGGCGGGCCGATCTCTAGCTGGCGACATCCGTCTGCTACCCGCCACCTTAACCAGGTATCCGTCCATCTGAGGAACTTGTGTAATAAATAAATAAATATCCACAGACATTCACACAGCGCCATCTAGCCCCAAGTTAAGCGTGAAGCCTGTATTATGGGTACTAAACAACGGATAAACATACTTATTTTCTTCTCTTGGTCAATACATACATATTATACATAGAAAACACCCAGACCATTACAAGCAGACATGCTCATGCACACAAATGTTTGTACTGCCCGGGGATCGAACCTGGAACCCTTGGTGTAGCAGCCGACATCTCAACCGCACACCAAATAGGTCGTCAAAAATCTCGATCACACATTCGATTTTTGAACCACTATATAGTAGCTTCACTTGCACAGTCATCTGACACGCTACGCGTTTCAACCTATACCTTTTATATATATTTATTGATCCACCTTTACAGCAAGGGAGCGTGACTCCAAATAGTCTGTTAGGGTCCACTTGACACCTTGGAAATTACCATAGAATTGATGGGGCGAAAACATGCAGCTTTTAAGGGTTCCGCGAGGAAATGCCGTAAAAAAATATCCACTGACATTTTTACAGCGCCATCTAGCTAAAACTAAGCATTACCACAGATAAACATACGTATATACTTATTTTGTCACACACACAACACATCGATCCCGGAAACCCTTGGTGTAAATAGGCGACATTGCCACGATTCCACCAAATGTCAGAAAAAGTTTCTTCTTTCTAAAAAAAACTATGGATAATTTTCGATATAAGGTTTACTTTGTGTACACTCGTACTGAGACGTCTAGGTGGGTACCACCGCAGTGCCAGATATCGTCCAGTCAAATAACAGTGCTATGCACTTTTGTGGTTCGGGACGATGGCACTGTATGTAGCTAGTGAAATTACCGGGTGTAAGAGACCTAACAACAGTTGTTGGTCTCCTTCAATGCCGCTCTGTCATGTTCATACGCCTGACCTTACCATCAGGTGAGCGTCCTAACCGCCCTGTACACTTCGTAACATAAAAAATAGCTTCATAAGAAAATAAAGTCTAGGTAAGTTGATTTAATTCGTAAGAAAACTAAAGTTACTGTCTAGGTAAGTTGATTTAATCCGTAAGAAAACATGGCCCGCTGGATCAGCAAGTTGAAGTGGCAGTGGGCTGGTCACGTATGTCGCAGAACTAATGGCCGTTGGAGCAGACGAGTTCTGGAGTGGAGACCGCGTCTCGGCAAGCGTAGTGTAGGACGCCCGGACCAATGGAACGACGACTTGCGAACGGTCGCTGGTGGAGGCTGGATGAGGGAAGCGGAGGACCGGGACATCTGGCGCAAACTGGGGGAGACCTATGTCCAGCAGTGGACTGCGATAGGTTGAAGAGAGTAATTTGAATTTGGTAAAGGTGGTGAACTCAACGAACCTGTGGGCCTACGTCAGTGATCTGAAGATTGTACCCGTCCACCAGACGGAACCTTTCGTCCTGGTGACCATAAGACTGGCTGCTGTCAAAACTGCGGGCCCCCTTCTCCATAAGAGCACCAGCGATCCTGGAAGAATATGTTAAAAGTATTGATACGATTAGTGTGTATAAAAACAGTACAACAGTTTCCATCAGTGATGTTCATTCTTTCACACGTTTTAAGAGAATTCCTCAACTGCATGCTTACAATCAGTATTTATACCATTTAATCGGAAGTCAACATTATAACTGTAACAAATAATCAACAAAAATATACATAAAGGTGGCGCCACTGCACCACTTCCGGTTGAATATATTGAGACTATTACATTTCGATACAATTTTTACAAAACATTTTAATACAAGAAAGATGGAAAGAAAAAAATCTTTATTCCAATAAATCTGTTACAGATACTTTTGAATCGTCAATTGTTATTATTATCATATTTTTGTGACTCTACCACCGGTTCAGAATAAGTAGGAGCTTCGAGATAAGCCGTAAGCCATTTGACAACTTAGTTAATAATATAGTAATTTCATATAATATACTAGAAGTTGATAATAACTGGAAGCTTAATGACCAACTATTACCTTTGTCTACAAATAAATGACGGCAACACTGTTAAACGTCATTATTAGAACATGTTAGAGCGTCGGTGGCTCAGTGTGTGGACTGTCGCCTTCCTACCGGGAGGGCTGAGGTTCAAATCCCAACACGTACCAATGTGTTTTCGAATTTTCGAAATATATGTACGTTATCCGACGCTCTTACGGTGAAGGAAACATCGTGAGGAAACCTTCATGCACGCCTGCGAAGAAATTCGAAGGTTGTGTGTGAAGTCGTCCAATCCGCACTGGGCCCGCGTGGACGACTAAGGCCTAATCACCCTATACGGGTAGGCTCGTGCCCTCGGTGGGGACGTTAATGAGCTGATGATGATGATGATGATTAGAACATGTTTACTTAAATATTAGACAATTTATAAATTATGATTAACAGTATATATCACGATTATCTCAACATTATTATACAAAATGATAAACACACTGCCAACGTGGTAAAAATGTGACGTGAGAGACGTGGAAACCGTATTTCTCGTATAAGGTAAAATGGGTTTTAGAAATACACGAAGTCAGGTAATTCAATAAAAAAGATAAATATAACTTTACCCAGATTCTGTACTTGACATGGCAGTAGCAGTGTGTCCCACTACTGTTCTGAAGGAGTGCCCCCGCGATAGGAACCGGGACCATCATCTGTGAACAAATACCAATTTCAATTTAATAACTATAAATTCTAATCTATTATCTTCTATTCAACCTGTCCCAGTCCACTGCCAGAGATAGGTCTTCCCCATTTTGCGTCAGATACCCAAGTCAGATTCACAAGTTAAATATGGCAACTCGACCAATATTGGGCCACTTAAACCGCCTTTTTTTTTAGAGCGTCGGTGGCTCAATGGTGTGGACTGTCGCCCTCCTACCGGAGGGCTGAGGTTCAAATCCTGCGACGTACTAATGTGTTTTCGAATTTTCGAAAAATATATGTACGTTTTCCGACGTTCATACGGTGAAGGAAAACATTGTGAGGAAACCTGCGCATGCCTGCGAAGAGATTCAAAGGTTGTGCGTGAAGTTGTCCAACCGCACTGGGCTCGCGTGGACGACTAAGGCCTAACATCCTACACGGGTAGGCTCGTGCCCCTCGGTGGGGACATTTAATGAGCTGATGATGATTGAAACCGCCCTTTCATTTGCCACCCAGAGGTCCCGGAAAACGCACAAAGATGGACAGTTCGGGCAAGACAGTAGAGTTCCATTGGGTGACAGGGCACAGTCACAGACTGCTTCTGGAATGTTCCCATATTACCCGCTTGTCATAAATTTCTAATAAAGAAGTACCTCAATAATTTCTTAAGAAAATAGTCATGAGCACTAAGAAATCAAATAACGCAGCTTTCGTATTATAGGGGCACAATTCGAAGAACATGATTGTTGGGAAAACGCGTTGTTCATTAGCCATTCTGTTCTCACAAATCAGTCATAAATTAATTAAAACATTTATGCAAAATAATAAAATATATAAGAGTGTGGTCCGTTAGTTATGAATACTTATCGATATTAAATTTATCCCAGCATTATTAAAATATCACACTTTACTTGGAGATGTGAAAAAGGCAAAAAGTTTTCGCGGCTTCATTGCACGTTCTGACTCTTTTATCAAGTGCGCCTTATAGATGGTTGAATTGGGCCCGATATAAGTAAAAATCAAAAACGCTAATTTTTAAGATGTACCCCTATTGGATGAAAGGTGCGATATTTTTAAAACATTAAAGAAAGTACGACTTACATACGTAGTAACGTAACGTAGTAAATAAGTAACTAGTTTGCTGTGGAGGTTGGATGAGGAAAGCGCGAGGCCGGATACTAAGAGGTGATGTCGCTCAAGGAGGCCGCGGAGCGGTCAGGGAGAAGCCCTCGTGCTGATCTGCTCCGACGTAGGCGGTTGGAGAGACGAAGAAGGCGTTTGGTCGCCTCCTTCCTCCTCTCTAAGCAAGGGTTGGGGCAATGGCGAGGCCAACCATTGCCTGTGCAACAACCTTCCTGCCTTGTGCCGTCGGGGCGAATCCAGACGCTCCCTTAAGCGTGAGGAGGCCGGCAAAGGCAGGCCGACCGTCAGGACACTCCGGTGATTGCCAAATTGAACTGGGTGCCCGATCCATTGGCGGTGAGGATACGCCGGAGTGGGGTTTAGTGGTAAATTCGCCGTCGTGGCGCGCTCTCTCATATTTGAAAGAGTGCGCCACCACGGCGAACTATACTCGCGTGCAAGTAAATCGACTCAAGCCTCAAGTGCGCATAAAAAGTGATAACTAAAAAATGACTTATTTTACCTCTATATAATGTTTTACATAATTAAAGCCTAGTAATTAGGCTTTCAAATGGTAGCATAATATCAGTAATTTAAATAAACACTTGTACTTAGAATGCAACTGAACGCAACCTCCCGTAAACTGCTCTGCGCTCTATTCACAACTTGCGCGACACAACCCCCTATAAAACCCCCTGTAATCGTTTTTTTCTTATCAGTCGCTCATTAGACGTTGACCTGAACACATCTCTGCAAATTAAAGCCGTCATTTGAAGAAAATTATGGATACAACACCTGAAGAAGCCGCTCAAGTCGTTGCCCTGTTGCAAGAAGGGTTGAACCAGCGAGAAGTCGCTCGTCGTTTGAATATGAGTCAGTCCGCTGTCTCGAGAGTATACAGAAGGTTTCAAGAGACTGGTGCCTTCACTCGGAGGCCTAATACCAGCCGACGCCGGTGCACCTCGGAGCGTGACGACCGGTTTTTGGTCTCGACCTCTCTCCGAAATCGACACCTTACCGGCGTAGATGTGCAGCAGGAGCTACGTCAAGTTCGCGGGGTGACTGTCAGTCAGTGGACAGTTAGAAGAAGGTTGAAAGAAGCTAACCTTACTCCGAAAAGACCCGCTACAGGCCCGAAGTTGACCACAGCTCATCGTCAAGCACGCCTTCACTTTGCTCGAGAACATTTGGATTGGAGCATAGAGCAATGGCAGTCAGTCCTGTTCACAGATGAGACGAGGATGTGTCTCCATGGCAGCGACAGGAGAGGTCGGTATACCGTCGTCCCGGTGAACGGTTTTCACAGTGCTGCTTTGTGGAAACCGTTGCATATGGTGGCGGATCTTGCATGATGTGGGCTGGAATTTCCTTAGAAGGCAAAACGGACCTTGTTTTCGTTCCTGGGGGAGGCCGGGGAGGAGGTCTGACCAGTGATCGTTACATTGAAAATGTTCTACTGGATCAAGTTGTCCCTTATCAAGGCTTTATTGGGGAAAATTTCATCTTGATGCATGACAATGCCCGATGTCACACTGCTCGGGCCACACGTGATTTCCTGAACGAAGTTGGAATTCACACTATGCATTGGCCAGCGCTCAGCCCCGATTTAAATCCCATTGAGCACATATGGGACGAGCTCAAAAGGAAAGTTAGAGCGAGGAATCCAGCTCCGACAAACATCAATGAGCTCAAGACTGCGTTGGTAGAAGAGTGGGTCGAATACCACAATCATCCATTAAAAAGTTGATAAGGTCGATGAAGAATCGCATGAGAGCAGTGATCAGAGCTAGAGGAGGGAATACCAAATATTGACACGAATAATTTTTTTATCTTACGCACATTTTGTTTCATTTAAACACAATAACCCCATACTGTGAAATTGTATGAATTTTCAACATTTTTTACATTATCATTAGCATTAACCTTTTTTACTAAACTACTGAATCGATTTTCATGCAACTTACACCATTTTAAAGCTCAATTACTAGGCTTTAATTATGTAAAACATTATATAGAGGTATAATAAGGCATTTTTTAGTTATATCACTTGTTATGCGTACTTGAGGCTTGAGTCGATTTACTTGCACGCGAGTGTAGTTCCACATATCCGTGCCGATGCTCGATCTTCGCGGAAGTCGAGGACTTCCCCACTCAGCAAAAAAAAAGGGCCGGGATATCTGGCGCAGTATGGGAGAGACCAATGTCCAGCAGAGGACTGCGATAGTTTGTAGACTCTTAGATTACGTTATAAAAACGTATTATTTAATTACGCAATCTTTTTTCTTCTTTACATCTTAAAGTACTTGTACTTCTAATTGTAATTCACAAACTTATTATGCTGTTGTGTTCCGAATAAAATAAAATAAAATAAAATAAAAATAAAGTGTTATTTTGTTCCAGATTTGATTTATATGTTTAGAACAATATAGTAATGCTTAATTTTTTATTTATTAATGTCTTGGTCAATGTACGCGAGGTAGGCGGGTAGCAGATGGATGTCAACTGCTAGGGATCGGGCTCGCGTGGAAATCATTAGGGGAGGCCTACGTTCAGCAGTGACATATAAGGCTGTAATGGTGATGGCGACGATGGTTTTGATTTACTAAACTTTGAAGTGGATGGAATATTTCTACGTGGACACTTCTTTTATGGTAATCTATCGAGTTTTTTCTGGTTTTTCTAGAAGATCCTATTTTTTCCGAACGGTGGAAAATTCATAACAGATATATAATTAATGAAATAATAATAGGCGATTAAAAAGATTTATTTGAAAAATATATTTTGCATTTGTTCCTCAAATCCTACCAATTACTACCATAACTCAAATATCCCCGTGTTCTGTCAAAATTCTACTAAATCCTACCAAGAACACCAACAGTGCCGTACCCATTCGTCATATTTCCATTCTCTACCAATTTTATTCCGCTTCGCCGTGACATATGGACCCAAGTTTCACAGGCGAGCACTGCAAATAATTTATTGTTGAACTTTTATCGAGCTTAAAGCAAAACGGGAAACGCATCTGACGGTCTCTTGAATTTATTTCTTGTGTGAAAAATGGTCATTTTTAAGGTATTGAAATGGCCAGTCGTTTCACCGACCAATTCGCATTACGGAAACCTGCGCACGCCTGCAAGAGATTCAAAGATTAAAACAAAGGTTCTGCATAAAGTCTTCCAGCCCGCACTGCATCGCGTGAACGACTAACTTACTAGCGCCG